>CM040436.1:48365608-48453886 GCA_022702705.1 Papilionanthe hookeriana x Papilionanthe teres | reverse complement strand
TAATACTAAGATATCCACATTTATATATATGTTCACATGTAATCACACATATGAATGTATATCACTAACCTTCTCCTCCCCTCCCATCTTAGTATATTTTACTTCATTGTTTAAGATAACAAATAGGGTGAACTAGTGCCTTAGATGAGCGGGTTAATCGATAAAATGAATTAATTAATGGCATAATGGGTGGTTAATTGGTTGCTTAATGAGTTAATTAATTACTTAATGAGTTAGCTTATGAATTAGTGATTTAATTAAGATGTTAATAAGTTAATTAGTGAGTTGGTAAGTTAATTAAGAAGTAAATGAGTTAATTAGTGTGCCAATAGGTTAATTATTGGGTTGATTAGTTAACTAATGAGTTAATTATTTAATTAAGGTGTTAATTGGTTTAATTAGTTTGTTTATTGTTTTAAATTAATAATTTAATTAATTACTTAAAGTGTTAACTGAGTTAATTAGTGTGTTGATTAATGTTCAAGCCTTGGGCCGAATGGTTTAATGTGTTAGTGCTTAGTTTAGTAGGGAAAATGAGTTATGATGCTTGGTTAGGAGTTTAGTGCATTAGTGATAGGTTAAGAGGATCTTAGTGGATTAAAATTTGGTGAGTTTATTTAATTTAACTTCGGATAGGATGGGTATAGCAAAACTAAGATAGGTTTTGGTGGGGAAAAGCGATTAAAGTCTCAATTTTGATGATTTAAGTGGATTTAGTTGGTTTATAATATGTTTTGTATACATTATTGAGTTAATGTTTTAATTTGGGTGAGTTTAGTGGTTTTAAAGTTTTGACCCTGGTGATATTAGGGTTGTAGGGTTTCGACCAAGATGATAAAGGAAGGGGAAAGATAAAATGAACAAAAATCTTATGATTTACCATGACATACACATAATATAATGCAAAGAAAAGAAAAGCCTTATGATTTACAATGTAAAATAATAATAATAATAATTATTATTATTATTAAAAAACACTAGCATCATTTCCTAATTCACGTAACAATTAAATTGTAAGTGAACTAACATGAAATCCGTCGTTAATTTTCATGCAACCTTTGAATTAGAGAGAGATGATTTCAAGGTTTTAATTTCATACAAAGTTGTTAAATTTAAATGGTAAGATGGTGTGCAAAATTTACCTAATTTTTTTTTTGTTGATCTTCTTACTTTGTGTGGATTTCAAGGTTTTTATTTTCTTAGATTTAGTGATGGAAAGATGATGGAGGATCTGGGTTTAATGATGGAAAAGTGGTGGATGAGTAGAGGAAAACCGAGTGGGAGACGAGGGGAGGAGGATTTTGGTCAAGAGAGTGGAATCTCGACTTAGAAGTGAGCTAGGGTAGGTTTGAAGAGAGTGAGGGAGGTTATGGAGGAGTTTAAAGGTAAAAGGAGTTAAGGGATTTTGGGGAAAATTTGAAATGAGGGACATGGAGGGAAAATTTTACAAAAGATGAGGGTATTTGGGTGATTTGGCAAATTACGATAATACTGGTAGTTTTGCAACATTACAAGTAGACCTCATTTTGAAGAAAACAAAACAAGAATCTAACATTCCAATCCATTTTCAAAAAGGAGCTCACTAATCCAAAATATGACCAATTAAAGTGACTAGGTGGTTATAAAGAGATTGGGAGCTAGTTATAGTAAAAATTTGACTTGAGCTACTGTGATGGAGAACAATACATGGAATTCAATGATCCAGCTTCATTTTAGTTAAATCAAGCTCCAAGCGAAGATATGTCAGTTAATATGTGTCCAAACCCTTTGGAGAAAGAAAATGGTGAATTTGAGTTGGAATTTTTAATTGATTTTATTGGTCTACATTGAGTATTTTTAAATTTAAAACACCTTTCGTTGAAGTTCCAAGTTGATGTGAAGTCATTTTGAGATGGTTATTGTCAAATTACGTTTAATTATCAAAATTATCATTTTTTCTTTCTCCTAATTGTCGTCGGCTAAACGAGCCTCCAAACGGTGTCAAAATTAGGCTCAGTGACTCATTTCATTGTTTTCAATGAAATAGATGTATGGTGAGGTCCGTTTTCAAAAATATTGTTTTGTAAAAATTTTTTTTGCGAGACCGTTTTTCATGCTTGGAAATTCAATGTGTACATCAAAGTAGTTTGCATGGTCCTCATATGTGTGTACGAAGATCATGCATTTTACAAAATATAATTTGGATCATCGGATTGACAAGTGGAGAAAAATCATAATTTTAGGGTTTGTGAAGAAACCATTCATACATGAAATTTTGAATTGAAAAGCATAAAAATTATTTCAAAAAATGATCAAACTTTCTGCATGATGTTTATATGTGATAATAAGTTCATGGAGTTTTCAAGTGAACTTGAGTCCTATAATGATCTCGAAAGCGAAAAAGATAATCTCTAGACTTCAGTGATTAAGATCAATTTAAAGGATATCTTTGAGTTTGGTTAAAATTGATTGTTTGAATATTAATTTGATTTTTATTAACCTAATTTCAATTATCTAAATTTGGCTTTACTCAAGACTAAATTCAAGTAAACTCCAATTAAATTTAAACCAGAGAAATGAGTTCGATTAAAAATGAGGTCAACATAATGTATATCATTTAAATAGAGCTTGCTACTAAAATAATATTTTAAAAATAAGATTAATAATTGTAAATTACACTTTATTTCTATTAAAACAAATTTTTTCACATATTATTTATTTTCATTTATGCATCAATCAGGAAGTATCCATGTGTAAAACATTCACATCGGCACAGTGTGTTTGCTGAGGAAAAAAATGACCTTAATAAACTGGTAAAGAAACGAGTCAAATTGATTTTATATTAAAAGAACTCATCATCTCATGAAGAGTCATCTAAAACAAATAATATGTAATACATTTAAAATATATATTAAAATTTTAAAATTTAGTTATTAATGTGTTCAAAAATTAAATTTCTCTTGTTATATAAACTTAACCCTTTTTATTAATCTTTCTTATAATTTTTCCGGAATCAGACGACCAATTTGGACGCTGCTCCTAAGAAGGTTGAATTTTGAAAATACTAAAGAAGAGAGGCAACTTTTCTTTGGAAAGAGACGAACTTGCTTCTAATAGCCGAATGGAGAATCCGAAGCCTGAGGAGGTGGAGCTAGACAGCGACACGCCGGTGCGGGTTTACGCCGATGGCATATACGATCTCTTTCACTTTGGTCATGCTCGGGCCCTCGAGCAGGCCAAGAAACTGTGAGGCCATTTTCACTTCTATTCTTTTCCTCTTTGAGATGTGGTCTTTGACTCTGATGATTGATAAGGCTTTCTGTTTTTTTTTTGGATTTCTGTGATCTTCTTTGGTTGGTCCCCTGTGGCAGATATGATTAATTCTGTGTGTTAAGGAGTTTGTTTGTATGGGTATGCTCTATGTTTCGAATAATGAATCGCTTTTATTTCTTACTTTTCTTTTCGTCTTATGTGGCCGCTTTTAAGCAGGATTTATGCAGGATTTACGCTAAATTCTGCCAAACGGCAAAAATAGATCGCTTAAATCCTACAGATTCTTAAATCCCGTTTTGCCTTGAATCCGGGATTTATCAAATCCTGTAAGAAGCGGGATTTACGGGATTTAGAGAAGCTAAGGCGTGTGGCAAGATTGGGATTTAGCAAATCCTATTAAAATATACCAAACAGTTTCAGGATTTAAAAGATTTCATAAATCCGGTTACAGGATTTACTAAATCCTATTAAACTAAATCTTACTTGCAACCAAACAGCATCGGGCGGGGTGGTATTTTTGATGTTACCTAAAAAGAGTAGTCTTGTATACATGTAAATTGGATGGATTTGGTGTTAGATATGTAAAAAGGTAAGATTTTTTTGTTATGTATTTAATTGCCTCAAAATTTTAGCTGTTTGATTAGTTCTGGCAGTGCATTCCGTTTTGGGGAAACTATGTTTTGTTTAGGATCCCTTTGCCGTCTCACTGATATAGTTAATGAAGTTGAATAGTTCGACCAATTTTGGTGAATTAAACCATCAGAACTGCTGATCTGGACAATGCTTGTATGCACACTTGTTTGTGGCTTTAGTTTTTCCTCATGGTTTTATAAAGTTAGATTCGGAGGAGCACTGGCAAGATCTGGATTGGTAAGGATAATAAATATTCTTCTGAATGAGTTATTGTAGCATAGGAGTATAACGAGGAGAGTCGAGCTCGAGCTACCTTCACCTTGAGCTTGAACTTGAACTTGATCAGTTAATCGATTTCGAGCTTGAGCTCAAGCTTAATTCTAGTAGTTTGAGCTGACTCAGAAGCTGATTTATTTATTATTAAAAAGTGATAACAATATTAATTCAAGGTATTATTATAATAAAATGATAAATTCAAGGATTAAGTAAACAACAAATAAGAAAAAAATCACTTGATATAAAACATAAAACATAATATTTTTAACATTTTTTAATAGTTTAAAGATAAAATATTGAATTTTAATACAATTTTAGTATATTTCATATAAATTTTTTTTTTTTAACAAGCTAGCTCACGAGTTAACAAGTTGAGTTGGGACTAGCTTGAGCTTATTTGTTAGCTCATTGAGCTCAATTTGTGAACCACTAATCAGAGCCTGAGCTAGCTCACAAGTTGGCTTAGCTTAGTTACACCTCTATGGTATCCCCTGAACAATTATATTATCTTGGAAGTATGTTGTAGGATAGTCAGTAATGCTAAATATCCGTGGAAGTAGCTTGAGCGTAGAGGTAGCTTTATCTCCAATATTTTCTATTGTTTTTATCAATCTTTCTATGCAATTAATTCCTTCGTAACATGAGGCATATACTGATAGTCCTACCTTTTTTGACTCATATTTTGATTACCTTTCAACACGCTCCCTCGATCTAAACTACAAAAATATGAACGCGCATTGATGTCCGACCTTCTGTACACCAAGCCAATGGTTGACCTAGTTCAGTCTCTCTACCTATTCATATTTTTCTTTTTCTATTGCACTTGGCCAAATCATCCCATAGGAAAAAATCCAAAGCAAGTTACATGAATACTTGATTCTAAAGGTGTTGAAGTTTCATCGTACATATCATGATTGTCCTTGAGAATTGGTGTTTTTCTTTCATTGATTAAGTTAGGCTTTTCTTTTTATTGATATTATCTTAATTTATTGAAATATAACCATATTTTACATGCTTGGGCTGAAATTTTGTTATACTAAATGTTTTTTTATTTTCTCAATGGTATTGGATCTTGAAAACTTTGTATCCAAGAAACATTTAGCCTTGAATTCTTCATTTTTTGAATAGTTATTTAGTTTTTCTTTCTTAAAAGATTATACAAGTAATAAAGGAGCCAAGTTACGTTGGGCATTACCACATCCCAACTTTATATTGGTAGTATTAATTGAGCATTTGGAATTAATTTGACTTTAGATTTAATTAATTTTTTTGAGCCCACTTCTATTTTTTAGCTCAAGTTGTCTTTCGGCATTTAACACTTGAATAGGTTTCGAAGGGATGATTTTTTTACATTTATCAGCCATTGGTGGGTCCCAAGCCCCGAATGTAAAAAAGCGGGGGATTGCATTAGGTAGTCGACAACCAGCATAAAATTTGTCAGAACAACATAAAATGAATCCCTTAGATCATTTTGTAAATGTTAGGGTGTCCCTTGGAAGCGACACGCTGTATGACCCCAGTATAGTAAAAAGTGTGTAAGAGCTACTACACCTATGCCTGGGTGTAGTGCCAAATACGCAAGGGATCCCACATTATGAACAAATGTGGGTAAATAAATTTTTTCATGAAACTATTATTAGGATATGATTTTGAAACATTAGTACTCTGACAGGTAAATCAATAGAATTAGTTAATATTATGGTTTATAAAATTAGTTAATATAAATATCTTATATATTTAAGAAACTAAATGGGTAGAAAATGCTAATGAGATTGATAGCTAGGTTTTAAACTTTGGTATTCAGTTAGGAGTCACACTAGAAATGATGCAGTTATAATAGAAACTAAATGGGTTATTATAGCTTAGGTTTTAAACTTTGGTATTCATGTAAGAGTCGCACTAGAAATTGTGTAGTTGTTATTATAGATAAGAGCTTGACAGATAATGTTGTCAATAGGATTGGAGATATAATTATAGCTCTAAAGATTGTTGTTGATTCTAAAATTTTAAATATTATAACTACTTATACTTCTTAAGTATTAAAGAAAAATTATGGAATGAAATAAAAGGATTAACACGATTGATACCTATTGGAGAAATACTTTTTATTGGAGGAGATTTAAACAAACATGTTGGTGGAGTGACGGAAGATTTTAGACATATTCATGGTGGCTACGGTTTTTGAGTGATTAATGAGGAAGAGAGAGCCATATTAGATTTTTTTTTAGTTTATGATTTTATTATTGCTAGTACTTTATTTAAGAATAAAGATGAACATATTATTACTTATAAGAATGGATTTAGTAAAACACAAATTGATTATTTTCGTATGAGAAGAAGAGATCGTTGAGAATGTAAAGATTGTAAGGTTATTCCAAGTGAGAATTTAAGTATTCAACATCGTTTATTAGTTCTGGATTTTAACATGAAAAGTTTTAAGATAAAGAATACTAGGAATTATTGTTATATAATTAAATAGGGACACCTAAAAGACATAAATAAAATTATTTTTATGAGTAAACTTCAAGACTTAAAGATTTGGGATGTTCATGAAGAAGCAATTCTATGTGGGATGAAGTAGCAAACACTATTAAACAAATGATAACAGATGTATTTGGAGAATTAAAAGGTAAATTTTATAAATAAAAATAGTTGGTAGTGAAATATAATAGGCAAAAAAAGATAAAATATAAGTTGTGTTATAAAAATTGGTTTAAATATAAAAGTTTACAGAACTGAGAAAAAAATATAAGGAGGCTCGCAGGGAGTCCAAGCGAACAATTTGTGATGCTAAAATTATACTTTTAGTGATCTTTATGATAAATTATATACTAAAGATAGTAAAAAATATATGTATAAACTAACCAAACAAAGAGAAAATAAAAGTAAAGATTTAACTCAAGTAAAGTGTATCAAAATTGAAATCAGAAATTATTTTCTTAGAAAAAGATATTCAACATAGATGGGTGAGCTATTTTGATAAATTTTTTAATAAAATTTTTGAAAATGCGATCAATCTTAGTGATCTTAATATCATTAATAATTATAAAATGTTTTATTTTTATCGTTGCATTAGTAAAAAAGAAGTTCAAGTGGCTTTAAAAAAAATCAAAGGTGAAAAATCATTGGGACCTGATGATATCCCAATTGAAGTGTGAAAACATTTAGGAGATTTGAGAGTTTCTTGTTTTCTAAATTATTTAATATTATTTTTAAAACTAACAAGATGTCTGAGAAGTGGAGCAAGAGTTTTTTGGTCCCCATTAAAGAATAAGATTTTACAAATTATAAGGAAATTAAGTTGATGTATCATACTTTAAAATTGTGGGAGAGAGTAATTGAACATAGGTTAAGACGTGTTATTAAGATTTCTCATAATCAGTTTAGATTTATACCGGGCAGGTCTGCTATGGAAGCTATACATTTATTAAGAGGATCTTCATATGATTTTTATTGATTTGGAAAAAACTTACGATAAGGTTCCAAGAGAAATTCTTTGGAGAGTTCTAGAGAAGACAGGTGTTGATATGACTTATATTCAAGTCATTAAAGATATATATACTAGAGTTGTTCCTTGTGTTTGAATAGGACTTACGAAATTTTTTTTTATTTTAGTTGGATTACTTCAGGAATCGGCTTTAATCCTTTATCTTTTTGTTTTATTTATGAATGCTCTTACTGGACATTTACATGAGGATGTACCTTGGTGTATTTTAGTTGATGATATCCTTCTTGTGGATAAGACTAGAGAAAGTGTTCAAGAAAAACTTGAATTATGGATGTCTTATTGGGGTCTTGAATTATGGATGTCTTATTGGAGTCTAAAGGCCTTTGTTTGAGTAGAACTAAAAAATGAATACATGAAATGTAATTTTAGTAGTAGTAGCCCTAGTGGCAGAGTTGTAATTATGGGTGATCAAATCATTAAAAGGTGTGAATGCTTTAGATATGTCTATTGTTCAAAGTGATGGTGATATAGATTGGGGATGTTATTAGTAGAATTCAAGTTGGTTGGTTAAAGTGGAGGAATGCTTCAGGCCTATTGTGTGATAGAAAAGTACCGCTTAGACTGAAAGGAAAATTTTATAAGATGGGGGTGAGACCTCCAATGCTTTATGACATAGAATGTTGGCCTTTAAAAAGAAGCATAAAATAAAGTTAAGTGTTATCGATATGAGAATGCTTTGTTGGATGAGTGACTTGACACTTAGAGACAAAATGTGAAATGAATATATCCATGATAGGGTTGGTGTTGCTCCATTGGCGGACAAAATTAGAGAGATTCATCTTAAATGGTTTGGTCACATTAAACATCAACCATCTGATCATCCGAATAGGAGAGTAGATGTTTTAGACTCGACTTATGTTAAGAAAGGTAGAGGTAGACAGAAAAATTTGGGCATATTTTATAAAAAATGATCTTAATTTATTAACACAATAGGAAACAATGGTCAAAAAGGATTCATGCAGCCGACCCCACTTAATTGGATAAAGGCTTGTTGTTGTTTAAAAGAAGCTTATAAGCTTATTTAGTTTTTTTAATATTTGTTGATGAATGTTGATATATGTTAAAATGTTGTTGTTGAACTATACATCATTCTAATTTTATTGAAAACTGAAAAATAGATGTCAAACAAGGGAAGTATCATTTTCTTAATTAGTTATTCACCATTACACTATTATTATACCTTATTTAAAATATAGACATTGGGATATGCTTTATACAATCTCATTAAATAGGTCGTTACCCGTGATCTGCTCATGGGCTACTAAACAAATTATCATGGGTGCATGTATCAATTTTTTATTGACTCCTTTTTTGTATGAAGAACGATCTTGCCATTATTGCCATTATTTTCTTATTGAGCCTTTATTTATTTATTAATTAGTGCATATCGAGATGGGCCAAATTTCATACACGTTTTCTTGTCTACCTAGATTCACTTATTTCATTTTGACATGGCCATAATTGTGCAGCATAAAAAGAATGTTCTAATGTGCTTATATGCCTAGTAATGAATGAAGGATTGAGGCTCCAGTTGTTTTTATTTCTTGTTTGTTTTATTTTGCTCACCTTTATAGCACCATTGTGTACCATGGACTAAACGAAGGCATCCCATGTCTAAATCCAGCACTGTAAATGCAACATGTCTTTTCTAAAGTGTTAAAGATGGATTAAACAAACTGTTTTACTAGTTTAAGTATTTTTTTTTTTTTTTGGATAAATTTGGATTATTCAAAACCTGCAAGGATAGGAATGAACTGTGCTTGCATTTGGTTGAGATGTGAGTGCAATTCTGGGCAGTGTCTAATACAGGTCATCTGGAGCATCAATTTATTTGGTTGCTTACGGAGATCACTTGTGGTTGCAATCAATATGGTGCCGAATTCTTGTTGCCTATTGTTGATGGTAACGCTGTTACATTGAGTAGTTGCATGTAGCATCAATTTCTCATTTCAAAGTTCACCACTGATAGAGTTCTTCTGGTGAGATATCTAGCAGTTACCTAGGGGGGCAGCAAGGAGATTTTCAGCATTTGTTGGAGTTGGTATGGTCGGCTTTTATGATCAGCTTTTGAGGTTATTTGTGTGGACTTGTGATGATTGAGCTTGCTCCAAGAAGAGTTGTAGAGAGAAGTGGGATCGAAGGGAATGCTTGAGGAACTGCTTGAACCCATAATTCAATTGCAGTTGCACCCCTTTACTATTTCTCAGTTTTTCTCTATTCCTTTTTTAAATGATATTCTTTTGTTTGGACAGTTATAAGATTGAGAACAACAAACTTTTGATTTTGATTAGTGCTGAGATAAACTTTGCAAATTTAAGTACATATCTGAATTTCTAGAATTCAGCTGTATCCAGCAAAAATACCTATAGTATTTGTTGAACTGTAATTTTCAGACTACTATTTGTTATGTATTCGAACCATGCTATAATAATCTTTTGGCTTTAGATAATTTAGCAGGTATTAATTTTAGTGGAGCAGGCAAAATTTGTGGTTGGTTACAAATAGCCGCACATAACAGCCATTTGAATTAATGAGGGAAACGAAATAAGCCAGTACAGGGGGAATTGACACGTTTCTGTTTACAAAAAAGCAGCTTTTACCTGTTATATAACTTAAAAGAAGCCCTGTAACAACAGTCCTTAAACATTGGACCTCAAAGGATAACTACTGTATTAACATGCTTTGTGTGTTATGGATGTCATAAGGAACTTACATTTGCAAACCTTAAATTAGGCTAGGAAAAATGTTATTTGCTTACTTTTTTATGCTTAAAGGAAAAAAAAAAAAGGGTACCCATTTGTACCCATGCATGACATGTAATAAATCGTTGGTTGTACATCTGGAAACCAATATTTTCTTATGTTGCGAATGTGCTAATGTACTTAAATTAGGATTGTCAGTTATCTTGGCAGTATTTGCTTTGAGGTAACGCCCTTCATGATGGCTGCTTTGAGAAATGATAACTTATGGCTATTAATGTGACAAAGTA
This sequence comes from Papilionanthe hookeriana x Papilionanthe teres, assembly GCA_022702705.1. Taxonomy (NCBI): domain Eukaryota; kingdom Viridiplantae; phylum Streptophyta; class Magnoliopsida; order Asparagales; family Orchidaceae; genus Papilionanthe; species Papilionanthe hookeriana x Papilionanthe teres. The sequence goes on along the minus strand of CM040436.1, from coordinate 48,443,228 downwards.
CAATACCTCCTAGCAAATACAGCCAAGTTAAAGTAAGTCTATCCTAACCATTGAGAATTGAAAACATGTCTTCCATATATTCTCTTATATTAATGAATGATATCTGTGAATCAATAATTATGAGAAATTTTAAACTGAAGGGTTGTGGTGGGAGGGAAAGAGAGAGTCAACAGCAGAAAACATATCTTCCTTTTGCTCTCATATATTAAGGAACGAAATTGTAAATTAATATTTATTATAAAGTGCTATACAAAGGATTTATTTATGTTTGGCCTGGAAACTGTAAAAAAATTCAAAAAAATTAATGATGAACCATCTAAGACAGCTTCTCCTGTATCTATAAATGCTTAATGTCTGAAACATCTCTTTTATTCTGATATTATCTTCAAATGAATGATGATAATAAAATCATAGAATATCTATCTGTTATTAAAAGTGTATGCAGTGATGAAATAAACTACTTTTTTTTTGGCATTTCAAGAAGTGTGCCAGGTTACTACTTGCAAGAATCTTTTTGCTCAAGTCTTATTTAGGACTTATTGGGATTTCTATTTTGGAATATTTGTATTCTTTAATCTTTAAATATTGTCCTGCAATAGTGTAAATTCTTTTTTGGCTCCAACCTGTAAAATGCATTTAAAAAAAAAATCTAATCTATGTTATCGAGATTGTTTGCAAGTGTGGAGTTGGTGAGCATTTATAGACTGGTATCAAAGCTTAACATTGCTTGTATCATAGCTTTTAAGTCTCATAGTCTGCATTTGGTTTTATATATTGATATTTTATCTTATCTTTAATGCTCTTGTAGAGTAGATTTTGATCTTAAAGCTTGTATTGAAATAAAAGCAAAGTACTAGAAATATACGTTTATGCCTTTAGCTTGCTCACCTTAGTTTTAAAAATTGCTAAAATCATATGCTCTTTTAATTGTGCTCAACCTATTATCTCCATGAAAGTAAATAAAACTAAATTGGAGTATAAGTTAGAAGCAATCCCTTCTGGTTGGGTGAGAGGTGAGAGACAATTTTAGGTACCATGTCATGTTCAAGGTCAATGTATTTAATAGAGTTCTTCATGATTCTTAGTTCACATGAGTAGAAAATATCTAAAAAAGTTCACAAACACACTCAAAAGTCTATCCAGCCTTACAAACATGATAAATCATCACTTACTAAATTTTGTTCAAATGTCTCACCAAGTTCAAGCTCATTCTTAAATAGCCCTAAAACAAACCTATACCATTAGTTAGTATGATTTAAAGCTTAATGGATTTGTGCAATTCTCATAAAATAATATTCTTTAATATTGACTAGATAACCAAGATAATCAAGATTCTTATAAATTGTAATAGGCCATACTTCTTAAAATTACATAAGTAATTAATAACATTATGTTGTTTGGATATTTATACAACATACTTTTTTTTGAGATGATAAGGTGTAGATAATTGTTGACCTCACTTTTGTCGAGGTCTAGTTCTCTCCTTAGAATTTAGGGTCTAGCCTTAGGATTTTTCTTTCGACTATCTTAGAACCCTAGTACTGGGACCCACATCATTTTAGATGTTTTGAAGCCATTTCGTTACTCTTTTTGGAGTACCGCATGTAATTCTGTACCTTTAGCACGTAGAAGGTTGGAATTAACATGAGGAACTCAAAGAGAGTCCTCGATAGGACTGTTGAGCCATAAGGTTGCTTCGCGCACATTTTTGCACCATTACATGCACAAATTACACAATTCACGGCCTTGAAGCCTTCAAATATTACACAATTGATCGGAACTAACGTTAATTCTCCAGGATGATCGACAACGAGTCAAAATTTCAGGCAGGATTAAATTTGACGCGCTTTCGGCCCTACTGTAGACGAAGTCGCCCGAACAACCTCGGATCACGAAACTGACCCCGACAATGCGTCCGGAACGTCGAATTTGATTAGAAAAGACATGCACTTTGTTAGAGTTCCGAGCACGAATACAAGACACGAAGTTCGACGCATTTAAAAAAAAATAAAATAATAAGACATGTTTTCTTTTATTTTAACCCCCCCTAAATCCCTACTCAAAAACCCACGCTCACGTCTCTCGCCAGATTCTTTCCTCGCTCCCGCTCGCGCGAACCCTAGCCAAGCTCCCCTCTTGCGGTTTACCCCTTCTCCTCTTCCTCGGTCGAACCTGAAGCCATGGCCGTACCTCCCTCTCGAGTCTTCCCCTCACGTGACAAGGAGAGTTGACTCCTTAGCCTCGCTCTGCTCCCTCTTTTCCCAAAACTCTCCTTCCCGAAGCCGTGCCAAGCTGCGAACTTTCTCCTTTGTTGTTTCGACCCTGGCAAGCCTGTCCCTGTGACGCAAATGGGGAAAGGCCTCTCCTTCTCGATGCCTTTTACGCCTCTTCTCGAATCTTCTCCTGCTCTGTGTCGCCCCTGCTGCGGTTACCTGGCCCATTCCTTGTGCCTGGTTGAGTCTTGGGTGAGTTTGGTTAGGTATTGGGTGAGTTGGGCTGAGCCCTTTCCTTCTCCTTTGCTATAAAGACCCCATTTGGGGAGTTCTGTAGGGTTGGCCGAAACTTTGGAGGAGAGGGGAGGTGCTGCCGGATTGCTTCTGATCCTACTCTTGCTTTTCTTGTGTGCTCTACACCAAGTGGTAACTTCTTCTCCCCCCTTCCCTGTTTTCTTGGTTTGCTCGGTGCTGCTGTAGTTTGCTCGACATTTTGTTGTCATCCTCAGCACTCCTGCTGGTTTGTCTGATATAGTTGCTTAGTTGGTTGGCTGTTTTTTTTTCCTCCTCTCTTTTAATGGCATTACAGTTTAAAAAAAAAAAGAAGAGGGGGAGAAGAAAGGTGAGGGGAATTCTTCAGCTAGCTTTAGTATGGAGGGGATTTCTAGGGCTGATTACATTGCTCTCTCTTAACTTACTTCTGAACTTGAATATGCATGCTTTCAACGTTTGAAACTCGCATTGATACTGTAGCATGTGAAAGCAAAAGGAATATGATAGCTTAGGGAGGCCAAATCTCATATTAATGTTCTACGAATGCTGATGCTCTTCTTTTTACGTATGTTAGTTGGATTTTGAGGCATTGTAATGCCCATATGGGAGTTTCTTTATATGATAATTGCTTCGGTAAGAGTTTAAACATCCTCCGGTAGTCCCAAGTGTGGCTACTTGTGTTGAACATTTGCTGATTAGGGAAGGCTTTGTGGTGGCTCTTTCGCGGGCCTTGCTGGACTCGGTTTTGTGCTTTGCTGTAGTCTCGATGTTGGTTCAGCTTTTGGAGATTTGTAAGACTGCGGTTTTGGCCATGCAGGCCACGGTTTTGTGTTCTGCTATATTTCGGTTTTGGCTTTGATGTCCCTCCCCCCCTGCTCTATTACTTGTAGCCACTGTCGTTCCTTCTCGTATCTCATTGTAATGATTTTATGACGAGGATTTTTGCCTCTTATTGCACTTGCCTGCCTCCATCTATTGTGTATTCACCTTTCTACCACCTACCCTTTTACCTTATGCATAAATACCACCATGAGTTTAAAGGGAAGCTTAGCATGCCTTTTGAGGCCCCTTTGTGCTTTGATTGGGCTGTGGTTTGGTGTCCTGCTGTATCTCAGTTTTGGCCTGTCATTGGGTTCAGTTTCACCTTTGGAAGGGCCCTGCTTTGAGCATGTTGAGCGCTCGGTTTGCCTTAGGTCCGACTCTGTTTTGTAGCCTGTTGGAGGCCCGGCTGTGGTTGAATTCGATCCTGTTTTTAACATATTGTGTGGCTCGGTTTTTTGCCTCGCTGTGGTCCCAATTTTGGCATGATAGATGGCTCAGTTCTGACATTTGGAATAGACCTGTGTTTGGCATGTTGATATCTTGGGTTTGGATCAATTATGGACTACGGTTTTGGGATGATTTGGCTTTGTCTTGGGCCGGGACAGGGATTAGTCTTGGATGTTGGGCAGCTCCGGGCTGTCGGATTTGGCAGTCTATTAGCTTTACTTTTGGAGCTTTCTAAAACTGCTTGACCTACTCTATTTTAAAGTTTCCTATTAAATTATCTGCAGTCATCTGCATGACGGTTTCGAGATATTTTGGAGAGCCCTGGTTTGCCACTTTAGAAATAGAGGGAGGCTTCTTTTAGGAAGTTCGGCATGCCTTTTTGAGAGGTATGGAATTCTTAAGTCCTAGGCTTTGTGAAGATCGTCGGATATTACTTTTGGGGAGGTGCTTTGTTCGAGTCCGTTAGGTTCGTGTTATCGGAGGTTCGGGTTCGCTTGCTTTTCGCGGTTTTGAGGATCGACTCATCTTCTTTTCTTCATTCTTTTAGGTAGGTCGTTTCCTCCTTTCTTGTTTCTTGGCCTGATTTCTGCACTTATGTACGAGGCATAAGTGTGCATGTATAGTCTTTTGCTATATGTGGGCCATCAAGCAAGACTGTAAGTAGGATGGTTCGGGATCCGGACACGAGTGATGAAAGAACCACCTAGGCATGTGTGAGAAGTCTTCGCACGCTCCTGACTGAGTGACCTTACGAGGATGAGGGATCGACAGTGCCGCATCTTTAACACTTAGTAAAGGGGTTCCCCTCGCCTCTACAGGTAATTAGAAGTTCCCGCTTGCTAATATGACTGATTTATTAACTTTTAAAATATTAAAAATTTCTTTTTTAAATGAATGATAAATCAATTTTTTTTTTTAAATGAAATGAAGTCTTTCTTAAATATTTTATAAAAAGAAAATTAACGGGTCAGTCGATATGAATCGGATTAGGAGTCTCCCCCTTCTGTAGCCACTAGACTGGGAACTTTTTACTTAGTATTGGATCACACAGACATGGTGATTCGTTTGGGCCCTAAAGTCTTTATTTGACACAGAGTCCTGATTTTGAGTCCCCACCCACCATCATGCTTACAGTCATTTCGGGCTTTTAGTCCGTATTTCTTGGTTTTCTTTGTTTTCTACGGACTGCTTTTAATTTATTTCTTTTCGAATTTTCTATGGCTTATTTTGATTTCTTTCCAGTTTTTCACGAATTTCTTTCCAAAATTTCTCGCTCTTGGCTTTCCGCACGGTGTTTTTGGTTTTACCTTTCACAGATAGCTCGGGATACTGAACCCCCTTTTTCTATACTCGCTTTTACTTTATTTATGCTGCTAATCCTTTCTTTGCAGGAATAATAATAGGAAATAGCGGTGCGTTCGGGTAACTAAAGTTTATAGCATTTTTTGTTGCACTTTTTACTGCTTCTACTACTGCTGCTTTTACTACTACTATCGCTTTGCTTTCACTGTACTGTCTGTTACCTGTTTTACACTACAAATTACCACTGCTGCTTTCCTTTTACCTTACCATACTACTGTCTTTTAATACCATGCTATACACTGCTTTCTTTTATTACATTTTCCTTTTTATGCCACGTACTTTTTAGAATAGGAGGCCAATAGTTTGGTTTCTTAGGAGGTGCCCAAAAATAAAACACAGACTCAACAAATTGCGTGTCCACCTTAAATTTTAAATTTTAACATTCACTACTGCTACGACATGGAGCACGAAGCAAAATTTCGAGGGTAGCCGACGAGGATGCAGCAGACGAAGAAGGATAATCTACAACAGCAGAACGAGTTTACTCCAGCAAAACCTTCATTTAATTCAAAATAATGAGCCATAGGACTTTGAGGTTGTCTGCCTAGTGCGACATAAATCCTCACCCTTTTCTTTTAGGCCTTTGCACAGCCATGTTGTGCAAAACCCTAACTCGCCTTAGGATTTCGAGGTCGTCGTCCGATACGATGTAAATCATCCTATCTTATAGGTTGTTTGCATAATCGGATATTATGCAAATTTAATCATTATAATTAATAATTGGCAGGATTGAAATCTAAATTAATTCATTTCTAAAATTTAAAGTCCAATAGTAGGATAGTCTGGGATGTCATCGGGGTTTACTCGGATCCATGCCATCCCCTACTCTTCTTTTCTTTGATTATAGTAATAAATGTTCTACCTTGTCTTTTCCCATTTGACATTTCCTATACACACCTCTTTGGAAATCCTAACCCTTGAATTCATGAAGATGGATACCCCTGATCTAAATCGAGAGTTCTCTCAGGCGACTTCGGTCATTTGAGGGGTAATTGACTATAAAGGATTGCCTCTATAACGAGCTTTAAGAACCCAGGTAATATAAACCCTATTTAATTCTTTTGTATTAGGTAGGAGAACTTATTGGTCGAAATAAAATGTTCGCAGACCAGAACGGATGTCATAGATTATTTATATTATTTAATCGAACCCCCTAGTAAGCAATGTGTTATTCTTCAGGAAAGACGCGTGGCTTGCAGTGTAGTGCTCGATCATTTAAACTATTGCATATATGAGATTAGTTCGATTTCATATTTTCAAATCAAAGTATTATTTTCCAAATCAAATTATATATATAAATTAAATTAAACCCGAAGCAAGCGACGAAGTTAAATTTTTAGCGGCCGACAAATTCTGGCGACTCCGCCAGGGAGATGCTTTACTCTCTATTATGATCGGGAGGTTTCTATCTTCATGTATCGGTAATGTGTCAATGTCTCTCATGGTCCAGATTACCATTCTTCCGTTTATATACTTCGCTCATTTCTTTCTCGGACAGGTACGGTCAACTCTCTCGGTTCCAAAACTATCTATTTGACCATCCCCAAAAAGAGTGATTCAGGAATCTTTAGGGTTCTCTTTTTGTGTGGGGTCGGACCCCCATTAGATGCGTTGGTGTGCGAGGTGCGTTGTAAAATCAGCCCCGGACTGGGTCCTGAATTTCACATTTACTCAGTTTCTTGTGAGTTTGACTTGCTATCGACAAATTAGACCAAATCTCTACTCCCGTACCTTCCGTTTAAATTCTAAAAATTAAGCAAACACCGTTAACCAACACATGAAAACCAAGATCCAAAAGTCGGAAATAAAAATCAAATAAGGTGAAAACATCAAAACAAAATAAAAGAATAAAAAATAATATAAAGAAAGAAAAATGTATCAAAAAATTGTCCAGTTTACAGTACAAGTGCGGTATCTTGAGTACTTCCGTTGAAAATGCAAGACACGAGACGTTACTGATTTCCAGAGATCTTTCAAATGACAGAGATAATGTCTTGCCAAAGTTGATCTTTTCTTTTGCCATCGGAGTGGGGTTCGCTATTAACAGAGACAAGATGCTTGATCTAGCAATCATTAAATTTGGACAATGGTTCGATGATGTTGGAGCCAAGTTTTGGGATGTGGCCGTCGCAGTGTTGAAGCCTGAAATGAACAAGTTCGTTAAGCCTATTGTGGAGTTCAACTTGAAGCCTTGTACGGAATCCTCTCCTCTGAAGAGGATGTTGTTTGAAGGAACTTTTCTATTGTTGCGAGGTCCGCTGCTAGGAATGTTGGGATTGCTTTTGGAATTGTTCTGCTTTTACTACCGGATTCACCACCGCTGTACCAGTCGCCCCACTAACTAAAGGAAAAGAGATTCTACACAAGGAAGAGTCTGTCGACGCTTATGCCCTACCGTTTTCCAAATTCGAGATTGGGTCCAATTCAAAAGACCGTGCAACTGACAAAGGCACAAGAAAGGAGGCGCATCCAGGAAATTCTGAAGGTCGAGCAACTGCAACAGTTCCGCCAACGCCCGTAGCAGTTCGATCAACAGTTAGCTCAGCAAAGACTGTCTCCTACAGATAGAAAACCGTCTGCAACAATGAATCAACGATTAATCAAGGTATACCCGTTCAAAGAGGAGTCAGTGTCGCAGATTTTACGTTACTTGATAAAGAAGCTAGAATTCAGACTACCAGAGTCAAAGAAGCCAGAGGAGGCCAGCAAGAAAGATCATCCCCAATGCTGCCCATACTACCGGTTGCTCGGCCACACTATAGAAAAGTGCTTTAGCTTCAAGGATTGACTCGAGAAGAATTTCAAAAGCGGAAATGTGACAATCCCGAATGAATATTTAAAAGAACCCGAAATAGGTTTTATAAATATGATTTCGAGTGATTTAATTGTCTTCTACGCGACGACGCCATTGCTAGAGGAAATAAGTGATGTTTCTCGAAAACTTTCAGCTAAACTTAAAGCTATCAAAGGAAACTCAATTAAGTCCGCCTTGGAAAAGCTCCAAGCTGGCATTGCTCAACTGTCTAAAGATCAGAAAGAAGATATTGAAGATAAAGATTACGACCTAACAGATTACATAGAATGTGAATTCGCAGAAATCTACTTCGTCGAGACTCGTGCCATGTTAGTTGTTAGCGACGCTCTTGGTGAGGAGAACGCCACAGATGAGTGACGAAGGGCTGTCCAGCAAAGGGATGAACATATCCGCCGTCTTGAGAAGAAAATTGAAGAAATGACTACCGTTATGGCCGCAATGCAGAGACAGTCACAACTACCACAGATGACACCTCCAGAATCACGCCAGCCGGAAACCATTCATATTACGGATGAAAGAACAGAGTTCACCTCCGACGAACAACCGAAGAAGGATTTAGTTTAGGGCCCGATACTGGAAAATGACATTAAACGGATAGTCGAACAACAGGTGAGAGAAACCCTGGATCAATCGAAAAGAGGGGCATCAATTCTGAAATGTAGGCCCTACCTGGAAGAGTTTGTTACAGTCCAATACCCGAAGGGTTTCGTATCACCTTTGTTCAAAACATTCAACGGGACAGGAAACCCTCGACAGTATGTTGCATACTTCCGAGCAAGTTACTGCAACGCGGGGGGTAATGATGCACTACTATTCTGACAGTTCGTGAATAGTCTTTCAGGAATCGCTTTCGACTGGTACGCAGACTTACCGAATGGTTCAGTAAAGACTTTCACAGAAATGGAAAATCTTTTTGTCAAATGGTTTGCGGGAGTTCAATCTCACATCATCATTGACGATCTTGTGGTAGAAAAACAGAAGCCAGACGAAACCTGGGTAGAATACATCCTGCGATGGAGAAATCTCAGCATGAAGTGCGAACCATCGTTCCAAGAGTAACACGCAATTGAGATTCTTCTAAAGAGTATTCACGGTTTAGTAGGTTTCTTACTCAAGGGACTTACGATTAAAACTTTCGAAAAACTACTTAGCAAAGCCGAAAGCTTGCAAGAAGAGGTCAAACAAATTGAATTCGTCGAGGTTGAAAAGCCGAAGACAACAAAGATATCTGAAAGAAGATCAACGACAGTCGCAGCAGTTGACAGGGGTAACCAACCGATGCAGATCCAAATTGAGTCGCATCTCCATATCTACCAACATCAACAGCAGTACAACCAACAGCACGACCGACAGTCATCCCAGCAGAGGCCACTATGGACGGACGAAAGGCAGGGTCGGTCTATGACTGAGTTGTTAAAGATGTTTTAGAATTTGATTAAGAAGCACGAGTTCAGATTGTTTGAGCCAAAGAAACTAGCGGAGGTTAAGAAGAATATTCATCTCAACTATTGCCCATATCATAGAATGCTTGGGCACACCATTGAAGGTTGTATCAGTTTCAAAGAGTGACTTGAGAAAAACTTCAAGAATGGGAACGTAATGATCCCGAAAAAATATTTGACAAAACCTGAAAGAGGTTCCATCGATATGATTTCGGTCGGTCATATTGTCCCAAATGACTACTACGCAGTTGATGTTGAATGAAGTACAGTTCATGTGAAGGATCCAGAAGAAGAGAACGAATCAGAGCCAAACAGTTTCGGTACAGGCTAGAAAGCAAAATTCGAGACCTCGCTATTGTGAGATAGTAGGATTTATCTTTTGACTGCTACTGTCAGTGTAAAAAGGAATTTAGCGGGATCGATAGTAGTATGTCCCATCCCTCCCACTACAATGAATAAAAGGAAAGAAAGAGTTTGTTGTTGTCCGGAATTGTTCATCATTTGGAAAGTTCGTCACCTCAAAAGAAAAATTTTGATATTTTGATAAGAGTATGACTTCAACAAAGAATGAAATTGATGCCCTAATAATTGAGTCGTTTACTTTAAGGAATTTGGACTGGGTTAAATTCTGAAATGACAGTGTGGTTGAAATACGAGTATTTGACTAGGGATATCACGAATTTTTTAATTTCCTGCCATGTGACTGTGTTCTGACTTTTGAACGAATTATAATATCTCAGAACCTACATTAAGAAACACTTGAGAATTGTTAATTAGTGGAGTTTAGACATTCAAAATCTTTAAACTGTGCTCCACCAGATATAGTAATTCTCAGCAAAAAAAAGAAAAGAAAAAAAGAGAAAAAATGAAAAAAAAGAAAAAAGAAAAAAGAAAAGAAGAAAATCTCACTGAGAAGAAGCATGAGGTGAGCATAAAATCAAAAATTTATGTCTCAATTTAGACATTCAGAATCCTTAAATTATGCTCTATCAGATATAACAAGTCTCAATAAAAAAGAAAGAGAAAAAATCTCACTGAGAAGAAGCTTGAGGTGGGTACAAAATCAAAAATTGATGTCTGAATTCTCCCATGATTAATAAAACTTGGAGACTCTCTAGAGAAAATTCTTTCGCTATTGTATTCAAGAAAAAATTCAACGATCTTGGGACTTTTGGTCGACTATTAATTGCCTTAGAAATATCTTTGGGCAATAAAAAATATTTCAATTACATGAACATAAATTTTGAAATCTACTTAGGCCTAGGAAGAAAGAATTAAAGAAATGACGACAATATTAGCAATTTTCCCATGATTAATAAAACTTGGAGACTCTCTAGTGAAAATTCTTTCGATATTATATTCAAGAAAAAATTCAACGATCTTGGGACTTTTGGTCGACTATTAATTGCCTTAGAAATATCTTTGGGCAATAAAAAATATTTCAATTACATGAACAAAAACTTTGAAATCTGCTTAGGCCCAGGAAGAAAGAATTAAAGAAATGACGACAATATTAGCAATTAACGAAAATTCTACCCTGAAGTCGTATCCTTCAGCGCTCAGCCAATACAACTCCAACGTCAATTCAAAGAACGTCAGAGTAATTTCTCAAAGACAGTGCAGACAACCTCTACAAAATCAGTGACAAAGCAAAAGACAACTGCTATGAACGAAGCTACGAAGTTGCAGTATTTTGAGTTGTTCATCCTTAGAGATAACACACCTTTATGGGTGCTTAAAAGAATATAGTTCTGATAGCACCTTAAAGAGTGAGTTATTATCTAACACTCGCCTTTAGTCAGTGGACGATACCTCAAGAAGTACTATGCATCGTGATGTTTCAAATACAGTCTTGTCATACGAAGCACCGGTGCTGCGCTTGTCTAAAACTGGGTACAAATCCCAAAACAATTGCAACAAAAAAAAGAAAAACTCTGCATAAAAGAAATTAAAGGTCAACAAAAATAAAATTCTGTACCTCGTAAATTTTAATAAATCTTTGCACTCACATTTTCACAGAACTCTGCACCTCGTGAATTTTCAAAAATCTCTGTACAGACATTTCAATAAAATTCAACATTGCATGAACTTCTACAAACATTCTCTGTACTTTACAAAATGTTTTCGCAATCTCTGCATCCATAAATCTCAACAAATTCAGGCTCTGCATTCATAAATCTCCGCATTTCCAAATATCAACAACATTTTTCTCAATCTCAGCATACGTCAAATTTCAGCCAAAATTTCATAATCTCTGCATAAACTGAATCGCAACAAAAATTCATCATGAATCTCAACAAAATTTTTCTCAATCTTTGCATAAATACATATCAACAAAATTATTCATAATCTCTGTATTCACAGATTCTCAGCAATTCCCAACATTCGGGATAGGCTCTGCCCTATTCCGTTCTCAACAATTCTCAGCACTCGGATAGGCTTCCGCCCTACTCCCTTCTCAGCAATTCATAGCATTCGGGATAGGCTTTTGCCCTAATCTCTTCTCAGCAATTCTCAGCATTTGGGATAAGCTTCTGCCCCACTCCATCTCAGCAATTCTCAACACTCGGGATAGGCTTCCGCACTACTCCGATCTCAGCAATTCTCAGCACTCGGGATAAGTTTTTTGCCCTACTCCGATCTCAGCAATTCTCAGCACTCGGGATTGTCTTCCGCCCTACTCCCTTCTCAGCAATTCTCAGCACTCGGGATAGTCTTCCGGCCTACTCCTTCAGCGATTCTCGGCATGCGGATAGGCTCCGCCTACTCCTTCTCGCGATCTCGCACTCGGGATAGTCTTCGCTACTCCCTCAAGCGATTCTCGCATGCAGATAGGCTTCGCCCTACTCCCTTCTCAGCAATTCTCGGCACTCGGGATAGGCTTCGCCCTACTCCTTCTCGCGGTTCTCAACACTCGGGATAAGCTTCCGCCCTATTCCCTTCTCAGCAATTGAAATCAAAGCAATCTCAGCATTCGAGATAGGTTTCTGCCCTACTCCCTTCTCAACACCCACTACTACTTGGGTTGGATGTGAGTCATTGAGTTTTCTTTCCCAATGTATTAAATTTTCTCGATCGGTCTTTGAGTTGGATGTGAGTTTTTGTGCTTTCCATCTCAACCCAGTCTCTTCACTTTTTCAAATGTGAAGTTTTTACGAAATCAAAGTCCAAATTTGAAATTGAAATTAAAATTGAAATTAAAGCACTCGGCATTTTGGATAGGCTTTGTCCTATTCTTCATCAGCACATAGACTTTGGCCTATTCTTCCTCAGCCCATAGGCTGTCCTATTCTTTCTCAGCATACACATTTGGAATAGGCTCAGCCCTACTTCCTTCTCAGCATACAAATACATTTGCGTGGGACTTCGTTCTACTCTCTTCTATGCATAAAATCCTAATTGAAATTGAAATTGAAATTGAAATCAAAATCGAAAACAAAACAAATCACGTCCAAATTTGAAACTTAAAAATTAATAAGTAAAAATTCACCTCTCAACTCTCCAGCGGAAACAACTTTTTCTTAACTCTACGTTATGTCCTATGTATTTTACTTAGGCGGATTTGTGTTGGTTTGTTGATCTTTTTTGTCAATACCAATAGGTGTGGTATGCCTATCCGGCACACCACACCTATTGGCGTTCCATTTGTTGACCTCACTTTTGTTGAAGTCTAATTCTCTCCTTAGAATTTAGGATCTAGCATTAGGATTCTTCCTTCAACTATCTTAGAACCATAGTACTGGGACCCACATTATTTTAGAAGTTTTGAAGCCACTTCATTACTCTTTTTGGAGTCCCACATGTAATTCTGTACCTCTAGCACGTAGAAGGTTGGAATTAACATGAAGAACTCAAAGTGAGTCCCCTGTAGGACTTTTGAGCCATAAGATTACCTCGCGCATATTTTTGCACTACTACAAGCACAAATTACACAATTCACGACCTCGACGCCTTCAAGTATTACACAATTGATCGGAACTAACGTTGATTCTCCAGGATGATCGGCAACGAGCCAAAATATCAGACAAAATTAAATTTGAGTCACTTTCGGCCCGATCGTCTACGAAGTCGCCCGAACAATCTCGGATCACGAAACTAAGCGTGAAAATGCGTCCGGAACGTCGAATTTGATTAGAAAAGACATGCACTTTGTTATAGTTCCGAGCACGGGTAAAAGACACGATGTTCGACACGTTTAAAAAAAAAAATAATATAGCACGTTTTCATTTATTTTAAACCCCCCCTAAATCCCTAGTCAAAAACCCATGCTCACGTCTCTCGCCCGATTCTTTCCTCGCTCCTGCTCGCTCGAACCCTAGCCAAGTTCCCCTCTTGCGTCTCGCCCCTTCTCCTCTTCCTCGGTCGAATCTGGAGCCATGGCCGTACCTCCCTCTCGAGTCTTCCCCTCACGTGAAAAGGAGAGTTGACTCCTTAGCCTCGCTCTGCTCCCCCTCTGCCCGAAACTCTCCTTCCCAAAGCCGTGCCAAGCTGCGACCTTTCTCCTTTGGTGTTTCGACCCTGGCAAGCCTGTCCCTGTGACGCAAATGGGGAAAGGCCTCTCCTTCCTAATGCCTTCTACACCTCTTCTCGAGTCTTCTCCTGCTCTGTGTTGCCTCTGCTGCGGTTACCTGGCCCATTCCTTGTGCCTGGTTGAGTCTTGGGTGAGTTGGGCTGAGCCCTTTCCTTCTCCTTTGATATAAAGACCCCTTTTGGGGTGTTCTGTAGGGTTGGCCAAAACTTTGGATGAGATGGGAGGTGCTGCCGGATTGCTTCTGGACCTATTCTTGCCTTTCTTGTGTGCTCTACACCAAGTGGTAACTTCTTCTCCCCCCTCCCTGTTTTCTTAGTTTGCTCGGTGCCGCTGTAGTTTGCTCGACATTTTGTTGTCCTCCTCAGCACTCCTGCTGGTTTGCCTGATATAGTTTCTTAGTTGGTTGGCTGTTTTTTTTTCGCCTCTTTTTTAATGGCATTGCAGTTAAAAAAAAAAAGAGGGTGAGAAGAAAGGTGAGGGGAATTCTTCAGCTAGCTTTAGTATGGAGGGGATTTCTAGGGCTGATTACATTGCTCTCTGTTAACTTACTTCTGAACTTGAATATGCATGCTTTCAACGTTTGAAACTCGCATTGATACTGTAGCATGTGAAAGTAAAAGGAATATGATAGCATAGGGAGGCCAAATCTCATATTAATGTTCTACAAATGCTGATGCTCTTCTTTTTACGTATGTTAGTTGGATTTTGAGGCATTGTAATGCCCATATGGGAGTTTCTTTATATGATAATTGCTTTGATAAGAGTTTAAACATCCTCCGGTAGTCCCAAGTGTGGCTACTTGTGTTGAACATTTGCTGATTAGGGAAGGCTTTGTGGTGGCTCTTTCGTGGGCCTTGCTGGACTCGGGTTTGTGCTTTGCTGTAGTCTCGATTTTGGTCCTATTTATGACATGTTGGTTCAGCTTTTGGAGATTTGTAAGGCTGCGGTTTTTGCCATGCTGGCTGCGGTTTTGTGTTCTGCTATATTTCGGTTTTGGCTTTGATGTCCCTCTCCATCTTTGCTCTATTACTTGTAGCCACTTTCGTTCCTTCTCGTATCTCATTGTAATGATTTTATGACGAGGATTTTTGCCTCTTGTTGCACTTGCCTGCCTCCAACTTTTGTGTATTCACCCTTCTACCACCTACCCTTTTACCTTATGCATAAATACCACCATGAGTTTAAAGGGAAGCTTAGCATGACTTTTGAGGCCCCTTTGTGCTTTGATTGGGCTATGGTTTGGTGTCCTGCTGTATCTCAGTTTTGGCCTGTCATTGTGTTCGGTTTCACCTTTGGAAGGGCCCTGTTTTGAGTATGTTGAGGGCTCGGTTTTGCCTTAGGCCCGTCTCTATTTTGTAGCCTGTTGGAGGCCTGGCTTTAGCTCAATTCGTTTAACATATTGTGTGGCTCGGTTTTATGCCTCGCTGTGGTCCGTATTTTGGCATGATAGATGGCTCGGTTCTGACACTTGGAATGACCCTGCTTTAGGCATGTTGATATCTTGGGTTTGGAGCAATTATGGACTACTATTTTGGGATGATTTGGTTTTGTCTTGGTTCGGTGCAGGAAGCAGTTTTGGATGTTGGGCAGCTCCGAGCTGTCAGATTTGGCAGTCTTTTAGCTTTACTTTTGGAGCTTTCTAAAACTGCTTGACCTACTCTATTTTAAAGTTTCCTATTGAATTATCTGAAGTCATCTCCATGATGCTTTTGGGATATTTTGGAGAGTCTTGGTTTGTTACTTTAGAAGTAGAGGGAGGCTTCTTTTAGGAAGTCCGACATGCCTTTCTGAGAGGCGTGGAGTTCTTAAGTCTTAGGCTTTGTGAAGATTGTCAGAATATTACTTTTGGGGAGGGGCTTTGGTCGAGTCTTTTAGGTTCGTGTCATCGGGGGTTCGGGATCGCTTGTTTTTCACGGTTTTGAGGATCGACTCACCTTCTTTTCTTCGTTCTTTTAGGCATATCGTTTATTCCTTTCTTGCTTCTTGGCCTAATTTCTGCACTTATGTACGAGATATAAGTGTGCACGTATTGCCTTTTGCTATATGTAGGCCATCAAACAAGACTGTAATTAGGAAGGTTCGGGATTTAGACACGAGTGATGAAAGAACCTCCTAGGAATGTGTGAGAGGTCCTAGCACGATCCTGACTCAGTGACCTTACGAGGATGAAAGATCGGCAGTGTCACATCTCTAAGACTTAGTAAAGGGGTATCCCTCGCCTCTACAGGTAATTGAAAGTTCCCGCGTGCTAATATGACTGATCTATTTACTTTTAAAATATCAAAAATTTCTTTTTTAAATGAATGATAAATCAAAATTTCTTTTAAAAAAATAAAATGAAGTCTTTCCTAAGTATTTTATAAAAAGAAAATTTATGGGTCAGTTGTATGAATCAGGTTAGGAGTTTCCCGCTTCTGTAGCCGCTAGACTGAGAATTTTTTACTTAGTGTTGGAGCACACAGGCATGGTCATTCGTTAGGGCCCTATAGTCTTGATTTGACACAGGGTCCTGATTCTGAGTCCTCCCCACCATCATGCTTACAGTCCTTTCGGGCTTTTAGTCCGTATTTTGTGGTTTTCTTTGTTTTCTTCAGACTGCTTTTGATTTCTTTCTTTTCGGATTTTCTGCGATTTATTTTGATTTCTTTCGAGTTTTTCACGAAGTTCTTTCCAAATTTTCTTGCTCTTGGTTTTTCGCACGGTGTTTTGGGTTTTACCTTTCACAGGTAGCTCGGGATATTAGACCCCCTTTTTTATACCCGCTTTTACTTTGTTTATGCTGCTAATCCTTTCTTTGTAGGAATAATAATAGGAAATAGCGGGGCGTTCAGGTAACTAAAGTTTATAACATTTTTTTATTGTACTTTTGACTTCTTCTACTACTTCTACCTGTACTATTACTACCGTTTTCCTTTTACTGTAATGTTCTGCTGTTACCTGTTTTACACTGTAAATTACCACTACTGCTTTCCTTTTACCGTACCATACTACTGTCTTTTAATACCATGCTATACACTACTTTCTTTTATGGCATTTTCCTTTTTATGCCACGTACTTTTTAGAGTAGGAAGCCAGTAGTATGGTTTTATAAGAGGTGCCCAAAAATAAAACACTGACTCAACAATTGCATGTCCACCTTAAATTTTAAACTTCAACATTCAATACTGCTATGACAGTGCACGGAGCAAAATTTCGAGGGCAGCGCGACGAGGATGCAGCAGACGGAGAAGAATAATCTACAACAGCAGAACGAGTGTACTCCAGCAAAATCTTTCTTTAGATTAAAATAACGAGCCATAAGACTTTGAGGTGGTCCGCCTAGTGCGACATAAATCCTCACCCTTTTCTTTTAGGTCTTTGCATAGCTATGTGCAATATAAGTCCTAACTCGCCTTAGGATTCCGAGGTTGTTGTCCGATACGATGTAAATCCTTCTATTTTCTAGGTTGTTTGCATAATCGGATATCATACAAATGTAATCCCTATAATTAATAATTAGCAAGATTGAAATCTAAATTAATTCATTTTTAAAATTCAAAGCCCAACGGTAGGATAGTCTGGGATGTCACCGGGGTTTACTCGGATCCGTTCCATCCACTACTCCTCTTTCCTTTGATTCCATAAATAAATGTTTCACCTTGTGCCTTTCCCATTTGGCATTTTCTATACACTCCTCTTTGGAAATCCTAACCCTTGAATTCATGAAGATAGATACTCTTGATCTAAATCGAGAGTTCTCTCAGGTGACTTCGGTCATTTGACTATAGAGGCTTGCCTCTATAGGGAGTTTTAAGAACCCAAGTAATATAAACTCTATTTAATTCTTTTGTATTAGGTAGGGGAAATTATTGGTCGAAATAAAAGGTTCGCAGACCAGAACGGATATCATAAATTCTTTAGTTTATTTAATCGAGCCCCTAGTAAGCAATGTGTCTATTCTTCGGGAAAGACGCGTGGCTTGCAGTGTAGTGCTCGATCATTTAAACTATTGCATATATGAGATCAGTTCGATTTCATATTTTCAAATCAAAGTATCATTTTTCAAATCAAATTATATATATAAATTAAATTAAACCCGAAGCAAGCGACGAAGTTAAATTTTTAGCGGCTGACAATAATCTTTAATTTTATCACTATCATTTATTGAAGATATTCTCTATTTTAAACATATTTTTTGATTCTATCCAATTTTATTACCTTATATAGTTTTAAACTAATGTGATATAATAGATGCCAATGTTATCAAAATTTTAATCGATGTTCAATGCTAAATAGCTTTACTTAGTATTTTTTTTATATAGAAACCAAAAATGAATGTGATATTGAAGATGAAAATAACAAATAATTAAACTCATTCACACAAATATTTCGTGAACGCGCATGATGCAATAAATTCAACAACACAAAGAGGAATGTATTGGAAGAATATGTCAATCATCAATAGAGCAAAAAGAAAATTTTACAATTTTAATAATTTATATAAATGATATTAGCAGATTAAGGGCTTATTTTGGAGGTGGCCATCACTATTTGTAAAAATTGTTGTAGAATTGTTATGGCAGAACTTGTATAGGTATTATAAATTTTATTCTTTTTAAATAAAATCTGATAACAATTTTATTACAACCATCATTCTTTATATTGAGTGGTAAAGTATTGCTTCTCACATCAAAAAATTATGAAAAAATATAGTTGAACAAAAGTTTGGTGGTAGTTTGACAAGCATAGCATTAAAAATAATGCAAACTTGAATGATTTAATAAAAAAAAATGATCGCAATTGTATGAAGTAATAACTAGAATATAGGGATGGCATTATTGATAGCTAGAAAGAAATGTCATTTTTATAAAAATGATGAGTACTTGGTAAGGAAGAGTTTTCAAACTATTACAAAGTGTTGAATTTTTTTCAAATTTTCTAGTGTCGTGCTATAGTATCCCATTACAATAAGAAGTGCTATATTGGGCCTACGTACTCTCCAATTATAATAAAGAACTTAAAGCATGAGAATCAAGGCCTTGTGCTGGTGGATCAATGTGTCGATGGCCATTGGATTATTACTTGTGTGCTTCCCTTTGAGATCGTTGAACTTTTCTTTTCTTTCCCTATTTTTTTATAATGCTTCCTCTTAGAGATGCATGTATAACTTTTGTTCTTGAGAGTTTTTCTCCATTATTTTTATTTTTTCAAAAGTTTCTTTTCATTATTTAATTTTTGCATGATATTGGAGCGAGTTTATGATTTCTTTCAGCCTTTGTTCTTTTTCTCTTAGGGTTAGGAGTTTCACTTCCAATCTTATTCCTCTTGGAGATGCATATATAACTTTTTTATTCTTGAGAGTTTTTCTGCATTGTTTTTTATTTTTTCACAAGTTTCTTTTATTATTTTATTTTTTGCATGATATTAGAGCAAGATTATGGTTTCTTTTAGCCTTTGTTCTTTTTCTATTAGGGTTAGGCATTTCACTTCCAATATTATTTCTCTTATCAGATTCTCCAATTCACCATGTTTTGATTTTCTAACTTTTTACAGGATGTGTTAATGATTTATGATGAGAATTAGAACGAGGGGAACCCCAAGAATTTCAAGCATTTTATTATTTAAATGTGAAAATTTAATATAAATGGTCCCAAATCATAAAAAAACTTTCTAAAAGGAAAATGAAAGATCCAACACCTTTTGGGTCTACCTCTAGAGCTTAAAGACCCAATGCTCGTATTTTGAAAAGAAATTAATTCCAAAATCATTACATAATTGTGAAACACCATCCTATCGGAGATTAGTGGGCTTTCTATGTTTCTCTCCACTCGAATGGAGGGTTGGGATGTAACTATAACTCAAAAGGTGAAGGATGTTATACTACTTTATGAAATCAAGAAAACTAACTAGTAACAAACAATTAATTTTATTGTATTTGAATACTTTAATGCCGTGAATTGTTATAGATTATAGTTAGATTACTATCAAGATCTCAAGATTTCATTCTATGAGGATGCGCAATTTGTCGAGTAAGAGTTTTTTGAGTTTCTAGCAAGACTTAATAATCAATTTGAGCATATTAAAATTCTAATTGCTAGCAAAAAAATTCTCCCTTCTATGATTGAAGTTTTTTCTCGTATACTTGCTAAAGAAGGTAGAAGTATGGCAATGATTAATTGTTCATTTTTCGAAATATTTGCCATTACAGTTTTGAATGCTAAAGTAAGAGATATTCTATTAGAAAATTTTCTTTAAAAGAAGGATAAATGTTTTTCCAATGATTATCTTTAGTGTAATTATTATCAAAAGAAAGGGTATATCAAAGATAAATGTTGAAATTTTCATAGAAAATGTCAAGTTTATGGAGGAAATAAAGATGAAAATAAAAAAGAAACATGTCTGCCAGGTAGAGTCAAAAGAACGCAATTCATAATATATTGATAAATTTAAAAATTTTCTTAGTTCTTTAGGAAAGTCGTGTGGATCTTGCTCTCTAGCTATTTGTAGTATTTTTGTGTTAGTTTATTTTTATATATTGAGTCATTCTAAAATTTTTATTATCTTTGGTGTAATTGATTTTATTACGTTTATTGATAATTACATTGGAATGACATAAGTATATTTAATTTAACAAAAAATTGTTGTTAGGACTATACTTCTTATAATCACTGCTATTACAAGGAAACAATTCAACTATAACATTAAAGTTTACCAATGCTTGTGGTTATTTTTAATCTTATCATCATCTTTCTTTTATATAATGGGTATTATTCACCTTTCTTTTGCCTCAACACTCGACAAAATGACGTGGTTGAAAGAAATTGCCAACTTTTGAAGGTGATTAAGACTTTTTTCCTCCACAATTAAAGACCAAAATAATTTATTGAGAAGAAGTTATTTTGTTAGTTATATATTTAATAAGGAGAATGTTCTCTAGAGTGATTGATTCCAAAAGTCTTTTAAATTATTTAGGAGAGTTCTTTTCTATTAGTAGCTTCCTAAAAATCCTTCATACAGTTTTTTGGATGTGTTTTTTATGCTCATATTCATAAATAACATATAGAAAAGCTTGATCCTAGAGCTCTTAAATTTGTATTTATAAGATATTTTGCTACACAAAAGGGATACAATAGCTGTCATCCACCAAAAATAGATTCTTCACTTTAATGGGTGTTATTTAATGAAACTCATAGTTTCTTCACTCAAGCTTCTCTTCAGGAGGAGAATTCCCAATTTGAAAATAAGTTTGATGATTTTTTTCCTTCTAACTCGAAATTCTATAAATTTAAGCTTTGTACTATTTCTCTTCAGATCTATACAAGAAGGAATAATCTTGTTAGAATCTCCATCAAATTTAGAATTTAGAATCGTTACTAGGTAACACTGGTCAGTCCATTGCTATTCATTTCTACCCTATCTCACGGGGCACATCATTTCATGAATTTTTGTCTGCTAATAAGGCCTTTCTAATCAATATTACATACTAACCACATTTTTATTTCATAAATTTTATTTAAAACACTTGAAAATAAAAATTCGAAGGATGCCCTATAAGAGAAAAGATGAATGCCTTAGAAAAAAACATACATAGGAGATCGTTGAATTACCAAATTATAAGATGACAGTAAAATGCAAATGAATTTTCTCAATTAAATGCTAGGCAGATAAGAGACTGGAAATGTATAAAATCAGATTGGTAGCAAAATGATATACTCAATTTTATGGGGTTGATTATCAAGAAATATCTGCTTCATTGCAAAAATTAACACCATTCACATTCTAATATCCTTAGCAATAAATCATGGGTTGCCTATACAATAATATAATATAAAAAAGCGATTCTTTGCTTCATCGTCCACCATCTATGCAATGCTTAGAAACTGTTATATATGTTTGTTCAGTGAAAGTTTGTAATCTCAAATTTTAGATTTATCCAGAGATGTCCCATGGAAGAGTATCAATTTAGATTGCTTGGGGATGATTTCCCATACCTCAGACATTGTATGTATCTATCATGTTCTGTCTTGCAAATCCAAGTTCAATCTTTAATATTGCTTTTTTGTTTTAAAATTCTTCAAATACAAAAACTTTTGCCATATATGATCTCTAAAGGTATGAGAGAGATCCTTCTCATGTAAATATGAAGATGCTTTATCTTGTTGATTCTGATAAATTATATTTTCTTCTAAAGCTTCTTGTAATTTAAAAACATGGTTCAGAAGTGCTCGCCTCATGGGTTTTTATTAAGATTTGTTTTTTTTTTTGTTTATAATGTGGTTCAGAGTTGAAATATCTGAGGCTCTATGCAAAACTTGTGGTTTTGATTTCTCTATAGAATATATCTTGAGAAAGATTTCATTCTTTCATTGAAATTTTTTTTCTTGCTTTATGGTTGCCAAATATTAGGTGCTATTGTTGATATACTAATTGAGACGTGAATTATGCTGTAAGCTTCCCACTTTCTTCTAAAAATCATTAGTAAGATCATAGTATAATGGAGTTTTGTGATAATCGGGATGGTAATTGGTATTGATTGCCATTAAATAGGTAATAATCTATGTTTCCGTTTATCCCAAAGGTTTGCAGAAACCTTTCCTTCCTAATATTTATTCTCCACGTATAAGTATTATGTATTATTGGAGAATATCATAAAGTTTCGTTATGGAAAGAAGTTTTTCATAGGAATTATCTTTCTGCACTATATTTAGAAGAAATGTGTATCCTGCAAGAAACTATTTCGTTGTAAGTGATTGTCCTGCAATTTTTTCCTGCTCTCAGGGTACTTATTAATTTTCTCTGATGATAAAGTCTACTTACAAATTAGGAAATCAGGATAAGGGGAAATGATACTAGTATTCATAAGACTTTACTATCTTTTTCTTCTAGTATTATGATCATGTCTTTTTTTTGGTTTTTGATATATTTTTATAGACCATTATTGCCAATAATGATTTGAAATTTAATAAGTAAAAGTTAAGCTTTAAAATTTATTTAAATATGGCTATAAAGATGTTCTAATGGTGGAAGGGTGGGTGAGGCTGCGCGAAGGGTAAACCATTCACTGTTGCTAACGAGTGTTTGGTAGCCTTTGGAAAAAGGCTGTACCGTAGATTTTATGGAACTAATATTTTTGGCCATCAAATTTGGTCTGTTAATTTTTTTTCATGCTCTGATAAGTTAAAGCTATGTTTATTCATTATCTTATCATGCGTTTAGTTGCAGTGAGGAAATGCATTAGTGTTCTAATTATTTGTTATCATGTTTCAGATTTCCAAATACTTACCTTCTTGTGGGATGCTGCAATGACGAACTTACTCGTAGATACAAGGGCAAGACCGTTATGACTGAGGATGAACGTTATGAGTCTCTTAGACATTGCAGGTACCTTAATTTATTCTAGTCTGGGAAAGGACCTCATATAAACTTTTCTAATGTTGTTTCTTAAATCTCCCTTCATGGCCCAATTTGCACCTTAACCTGAAGGCAATAATACTATAATGTGAAGATTAAAATCGTCCAACTGAAAGTTCGGTCTTCTTCTCTCTGAGTGTTATTTTATATGTTCTTCATATGCTTGGAAATCTATGCAACTGAGGATGGAACGACCTTTTTCTTAATCTAGGTGGGTTGATGAAGTTATTCCAGATGCTCCTTGGGTGATCACTAAGGAGTTCCTAGACAAGCACAAGATTGATTTTGTAGCTCATGATTCTCTCCCGTAAGTTTTTATTTCTACTGAAAAAAATTAATAATTTTCATCGGTGTCTACTTGTGATTTTTTTCTCGATGCTGCATTTTGGCAGTCGTACCATTTTTATTGGTTTTTTTTGTTCCTTCTTTTTTTCTTAAGCGAGAGCATAAATTTTATTTTACCATCCCTTCTGTTTTAGATATGCTGATGCCAGTGGGGCTGGAAAGGATGTTTATGAATTTGTAAGTTGATCTGCATGTATTGTTAGCATGTTGTTCGTTCCTTTAATGTGCATAATGTTCTTTCAATTGTTTATATGTGAGCAGATCTTTTATCACAGTATATTTTTTTATTTATCTCTTTTACTATTTTCTCGCAAATTCAGGTCAAATCAGTCGGAAAATTTATGGAGACGAAGCGCACAGATGGTATCTCTACATCTGACATTATAATGAGGATGCTAAAAGATTACAATCAGTATGTGATGCGGAACTTGGCTCGTGGCTACACTAGGGAAGAACTTGGAGTCAGCTATGTGAAGGCATGTTTCTCCATTTTGTGCTTATCTGTATGCTGTGGTATTGATTAGTTGTGGGACACTATTCTTGTATTTTGGAGGATCACTTGTCCCTAAATGTTTTGAGTTTTTAATGATTATTTACACTGTACTGCTGCTTGAAGTTCTGTCATTTGGTTCAGGAAAAGAGGTTGAGAGTAAACATGGGTTTGGAAAAGTTGCTTGAAAAAATGAGGCAGCAGCAGGAAAAAGTTGGAGAGAAGGTAGTTGTTGTTTTTTCATATATAATTCTATCAAACTGCTTTGTCAAGTTTGCACATTTCTTATTTTGAAGTAACTATAAAGTGATGTTCTTTGAAGTGACAGTATAGTACAACTAATTTTCCCTTGGTTCTTTGTCTTTCCAGTTTATATACATGTAAGAATTTTCTGAGCAATTTGTTTGTTCTTGAGGCAGATTTTCCAACCTGTTTCTTCGTATTATATTCAATTACTGCACTTTTTGAAGTGTTAATTAATGATTTGCTTTGCAAGTATGAACCCTTGTGTTGATTAATAAAATGAATGAAGCGGCAGAAAATAGGAAGTTTGATGCTTCCTCATCTGAGGAGAACTTCTAGAATGTGACTAAGTATGACCCCTTATTTTGAGTAATAACCTGAATGGAGAGGAGAAAAGTAGGAAGTTGGATGCCACCTCATCGCCGAACTTCTACAATGTGATTGTAACAGAGAGAATTTAGGTGGACGGTTTGATGGTTAATTATTTTGTTTCGCTTGATCCACTGGTTAGATTGGTAATCAGCAACTGATTGTCTTCTCATAGAATAAAGATCTTTTTTATTGTATTGTGGATTTTTCCACCTGCTCAGTTCTGGTTGAAACCCCTCCTTCAAACTTGACTTCATCGCTCAAGTTTATTTTTTGAGTCTGACTCTCCATAATCTAACTAATACACCGGTGGAATTGACATAGAAAAACTTCCCATATTGCAGTCGGATTGATTTAGAAGAACTTCCCATGTTGCAATTTGGAGGTTGTTGTTCCATTTCTTTTGAATATCACCCTAAACCATAACATGCGTCTTTTGATGCTGTATCAAAATTCTGTCTTCACCAATCCTCTTTGTTAGCCGGGAGTCTCGAACAATGGTTGCTGAGGAATTGGAACAAATATCATATGACTACTTAGATGTGTTTTTCATGCTTGTGAAATAACCCAGTACACATTGTGACAAGCAAAGAAGGAAAGCATGTTCCCAGCTATGTTCCTTGAAACATTTTCCATTGGTATTCGTTATCTTCTTAATTATTATTAATGTATTGCCAGTGCTGGGTATTGGATTTGTTTTATATGAAGATGGATAACATTTGGCTTGCATGGTTACAATATAAACAATGCCCAACTTTTTTCTTAATCCTACTGGATGAACAGGACTGATTGCTGCAATTCCCGCGTTATCTCCCTTTGAATGTAACTGGGATTAAGACTTTCATTAGAACCATAAGACTCAAGGGTCATAACTTTAGGATTGTTTTGATTTTCTTATTCCTCTGGGTTTCTTTTCAAAAAACTTCCTATACCATGTATTAGAAAAAAGTATATTTTAGTATTAGTTATTGTTACTACTCATCTAGTTAAAGGTTTTATATATCCGTTATATAAGATCCTATGGTTTATTGTGGTAAATATGTAAAATTACAGGATATAATATTTGTGTAGTACTAATAAAAATAAGATTATATAATTAATATATGAATGCACTAAAATACAGAGAGCATGATGCCGACACTTGCAAGCTATATAATACAGGACCTATCCGCGCGACCTCGCATATGTGGGGATTGGGAAGGGAGCGGGTCTCTACCCTTGAGACTCTCGAGGTGGGATTTTTCCTATATATTACTTTTGGTCGGCTATGTGGGCCCTTATTTAATAGATTTTAAAATTATAATTTGGGTTTATTTTGTATTATTTGAAGGTTTTTTCTTGTTTTCTCTAATCAGCTTAATTTTTTTCAAGTGATGAATTTATATTTTGAAGAGAACATGTGATGGATCTTCCTCATCATTCGTACTTCAACGTTTCATTGTTCACCTTGCATTTTTCAGCATGTATAGTCTCCAAATTGCTTCAACCTCCTAAACTCTATCTAATTTCGCCTATTCTCTTCCTCTTGTCATTTTACAACTGCTCCCCATTAAATCTTGTTCTTAAACATTGTATCATTTGATATCAGAGCCTGATAAACCCTAAATTTTTAGAGATGTTTTATCCGCTCTTAAACCTAAAACCCATATAACCTATCTTTCACCAACTCAATATTCTAACCATTACTACTTCGTTTCTTTGCCCTAACCCTAAACATTCAAAAGCTAACATTCCTACCTCAACCAAAAATTTGTCTAGATACCTACTACCGAAAACTAAATACTTGGCCAACCTTTGATTCCCAATACAACATTAGTTGAAGTTCTAAAGTGCGGAGCAAGTCACTATGCTGCCAATGAGATACTCTAAACAAGGTGTTCAGGATCTTACTATGAAGGTGTTGACCTCGCTTTCGATCACGCTCGCATCAGAATTTTGCGACGAGACCAAATTTCGACGCGATTTTGACGCGATCGTCGACGAGGTTGCCCAGACGACTTCGGATGACGAAACGGACTGCGCCGATGCGTCCGGAACGTCGATGTTACCTAAAATTGATGTTAATTTTGCGACGATAGCCTGTCGGGGGTGAAAGTTGTGATTTAGGGCTTAATTTTAATAAAATAATAATAAATATATTTTAAACCCATTTAAACTAAACCTAAGCCCTAATCCTCCCTCACGCTCGACTCGGTTGATTCCATTTCTCCCGCACGCTCGAGCAGGACGCTTCTTTGCGGCCGTCTCCTCCTCGACTCGAACGAAATCGATCCCATCCCTGTTCGAGTGTTACCTCTGCGCGAATGTTATCTTGCGGCATTCCTCGCACGATCTTATCCCTGTTCGAACCCTATCTCTGCGCGAGCAAGTTGACCGAGCCTCTGCTCCTTCCTGCGGCATTTTGTCGCCATTTCCCGTGCCTCCCTCCACTTGCGTCCGTCCCTGCAGGTAGGTTCGGTACCTCTCCTCCTCCTCTGCCTATAAATGCTCCATTTTGGGATGAGTTGAGGGCTGCCCAAAATTTCTGTGAGGAAGGGGAGGTGCTGTTGGATTGCTACCTGAATTTGCTGCTCCTTTTGTGTGCTTCATATTGTCTGGTAACTTCCCTCTACCCCCTCTCTTCTTCTCGGTTTGGCCCAGGGTGCTCGTAACCCTGCTGTTGGTTCAGTTCTTCCTGTTTAATGCTTCGGCTGGATGTTTATATACTATGGAATGGTTTGTTTGATTGCTTAAAATGATAGTTTCTTGCTTCCTCTACATTGTGGCATGCTAGTATGATCTTATGTAAATGTTTGGGAGTGTTTTATTGATTGAAGCATGAGTAAGGATAAGGAAAACTTGAACATGTTCTTGGGATAGATTTGAGCATTTGTTTAAAATTGTTATATGCATATATACTATGAAGTGGGCTCTTTTCCCTTCCTCTTGCTATTTAGAGCAATCCAAAAGCATGGAAATATGATTTTAAGGCAAGTTTAGCCTCTCTTGCAAGCATATGGAGGGCTTGGTTTCAATGCTTTAAGTTTTATTTGTTTCAAAAAAGGGGGGGTACATGCTAGAATGGATTAAAAAAAAAATGCTATATTGGTTCTTATTTAAAGCATGTGTTAGTCTCTTATTTTTGATATATTGAAAGCATAATTTTGAGGCAAATTTTGACTCCTCTTGCAAGCACGTTGGGATGTGTATTGTGATGCCCCTTGCTTACTTTGGCTTGGCATGAGTTACGGAAAAATTTACTTAGCTTTTTAACATGCATGTGGGGCTCATTTCTTGCTCCTTGTAGCTTTGTCTTGATAAGATGCATGTTGTAAAGATCGTATTGGTTTGGAAAGCATTGTAATTTATTTTGACAGCTTGGTTTGGCCCTTCATAAAGTACTCTCCTCTTTAATTATTTGTTGAAAGATTATTTCATGCTTGGAAGAGGTAAGTTGGAGGAAGGCTTAAATATGCTCTTTTCTTTGTTTAAGATGCATGGTGGCTTTGTATTTGGATATGTTAAGAACATGGAAGTATTTGTTTTAGCTTCATGCTTGATTTGGTTTGGCCTTATGGTGCCTTTGAAAGGCTTGGCTTTTTCATCTTAAAGGAGTTTGGGTATTGGCTTTTATGGAAGTTTGAGCTTTGGTTTCATGTTGAGGCTATGCTTTATTTGCTTAAATTTATATCGAGCTTTAAAAGATTTATTTTTATTGAGCTTCATTTAGGGAGTTTGGGTGGCTTGTCTTAACCTCCACTTAAGAGCTTATTTTGATATATTTTAAGGTTGTCGCTGTTTTAATGTTTTAAAAGACCTATCTCGGCCTTTATGTGGAGCTCGGCTTACTCGCTTTGGCCCCCTACCCGAGAGCCTGCTTTGATAACCTCATGCTTGGCTCGGTTTCACTTTATTTAACGACTTAACTTGATTATTGAGGGGAGTGATTAAGCGTTATATTTGAGGCACCCTTCCTATGTTTTACTTGGTGGATTTGGAGCTAAATTGGAATTTTATAGGAGCTCGTACATTCACTTTCTTATGCGTTAAATGTTATATTCGGAGCAGCCCTCCTCTTGGTGGCCTTAGCCGTGAGCTGTTCCATCATTTGCAACTGTAGCCGTGAGCCTCTTCTCCTGTTTGCAGCTTTAGCCGAGAGCCTTATTGGAGTAATTGAGGTGATGGTGGTCTTGCTTCTTCCTATCCTTGCCTATGGAGTTGATTGAGATGATTTGGAAGCGTTTCTTGATTCGCTTGTGGGAGGGAATGTGATACCATACTTGGGATGTTCCATTTGATAGAATCGGAATCGGCTTAGAAGTTTAGAAGAGTTTTTTTTAATTCACTTTCTGATAAATTGGAAACTTTGAAATTGAGGCGATTATACCGTTACTGACGGGCTTGTGGGTGATCTTATAGGGAGATTGGTTATCTCAAAAGTTATGAATTTATTTGAAATTTGGAAAGTCTGGATTTTAGCGCGGGTTTGGAAATATTAGCAGCCGTCTTCCCCGAGCCATTCCTTTTTTTTAGTGGATTTACGAGGTTTAAAAGATTTCCTGGATTTTATTTTAAACCCTTTTTGGTCTAAACGGAAAGGACACCCTTCTTTGGGTCAATCCAGTTATGCCTATGTGAGAAAATGATATCCCCAGGGTTGATTCAAGGACCTTGGGTTTTGCTTTCGGTGATCTATTATTACTCGTTTTAGGGGCTTTTTAGATTAACCTTCCTACCGCTTTCACTCTTCCTGGATTTGGAGGTGGGTTAATCTTCTTTCTTTCCCCTTCTCGTTGATTGACATGTTTTCCTCGCTTCACTCAGAGTTTGGTTTTGTTTTGTTTTTGGGCAGTGACGGCGATGATAAAAAAGGCACGCCGGTGATAGAGCAGAATGATGTTTCATCCTACGACATCGGGACCCGATTCAGGGAACTGGTGAACCGCAGGATGACGTATCCTTCACCATTACGAGGCAAGCGGGGCACTCGTACCTTCTTAGGTTAGTGATCCTACGCCTTATGAAGTGATCGACTCGTGGACAACTAAACTTTTAAAACTGATAAGAATAGATTTTTGATAAAAAACGGATTCGATACATTTTTACCATAACCAAAAATTGATACAACTCTTTTTTTTGTATGTCTGAAATCCACGTGCATGTTAAAAATATATATATATATATATATGAATTTTAAAATTAAATTTTGGTTGTCCACCTTTTGATTACCAGTCCGGGCTAAGGAGCACCCTCCTGAGTTAGGTTCAGTAGGATACCCTTCTAGTTGAGTAGCGGACTTTATACATTCGGGTGACCGAGTAGCGCTTCGACGACCGTTCGAGAACATCTACGCACGTTACGAGCCTGTCAGCCCGAGTCTTTGCTTGACTTTCTCTTTGGTTTTCTTTTTATACGATTTTTGATAAAGCACTCTGAGTACTATTTTCCTGCAGGATTTTCTCGTGATTTTCTGTGACTTTTGCCGAGTCGTCAGTTGTTCGTCGATTTTTTTTACTCGAGTTTTCCACTACGGGTCACATACAGTTTTCCCTCAAGTTTTTTTTCGACGACACTTCTCTTTTTGCTTGTTTTTCGTGTGATGCATCTCTGCCGGTTGCATGTGAGAAAACTGCGGATCGTCCAGGTATACAGGTCTGCTTTACATTCACAGCATTTTACTTTCCTGTTGCACTTGCTACCTGCTTCTTTCCTTACATAGCATGTTTACGCTGTACTCTCTACTGTATAGTTTACTTCTTTACTTGTGCTGCATGCTTAGCTATACACTGTACACTTGTTTACATAGGGTGTTAGAGAACTACGACCATAGGGCTGCTGGATTTGATATTATAACCTCTCACCCTAGAAAACTTAAATCGTCACGATGAGGAGCTCGGAGCTAGCACTATGGGCAGCACGACTATCTTCAACAGCAGGATACGTATGCCTCAGCCAAACCGTAGGATAGATTGGGAAGTCACCTCGGTTCTCCTTAGGCCTGTGGTATCCCCTAGTTCTTTTATCTTTGGATTCCACAATAAATGTTCCAAATTTGAGCCAATCTCGTTTCACACATCTTTGTCTGATTTCGTTGAAAAGTCCTATCCTTTTGACATCCTTGAAGATAATATTTCCTGATTTTTATCGAGAGTTTTCTTAAGTGATTTCGGTCATTTAATATATAATTAACTATGAGAACTTGCTTTGTACGAAACTTTTCCGAACAGAACTTAAAATAAATTACATTTAATTATCCATATTAAATAGGGAATTTGTCGACGAAATAAAATAGTTTCGTAGGCCAAACGGACGTCATATATTTCTTAGTTTATTTGATCGAGCCTCACCTCGCAAGTCTTGTGTTTGTCTTTTCGGGATAAATGCGTGAACGAGTATAACACTTCTTTCATTTAAAGCATGAAAAATATGGGGTAAGTTTGATTTCATATTTTTCTAAAAATTATATACATATATGTAAATTAAAGCGTCCTTCGAAGCGGGCGACGGGATTCCGGTCCGACGAGCGACGGCCATCCCTACGGACACTCCACACACGAAGCAACGCAACGACACGCGGCTCATTCGGGGAGTTGCTTCTCTCTCCGATTCGATTCGGAAATCTTACCTCCATACATCAGTAATGTGTCCATATCCCTTATGGACCAGATTACCCTTCTTCCGTTGACATGCTTCACCCATTTCTTTCTTGGATGAGCATAGTCAGCTCTTTTGGACTTCATAACCACTTGTTCAATCACTCTTTGAACAGAGGTGTTCAGAAGGCCATTGAGGACTTTTTGATTTCTGTGTGGGTTCGGACCTCCGTTAGGTGTGTTGGTGGACTAGTTTCACCTGGGCATTGTGCGTTGTAGAGTCAGTCCTGCACTGGGTCATGAACTTTACTTTCCTTTTGTGTCCTTTCGATTTTGGTTTGCTATTTTGCAGACCAAATCGAATTGTCTCGCGCTGCATTTGCTCTTTAATATATAATTAAATCTTCACACTTTTAAACCACTTTCACTAAAACTTTTAAATCTTCACCGATTAAATAAAGACTTAACCGGTCTACAGGCTTTGGCCAAATAACTAACACCAGAATTTTCTATTTTGAAGTTTCTGCAATGGCGTCCCTGACGCTTACTTTTTCCTGCAACCTGCCGACTAGCGGCAACGCCCGCAACATCACTCCTACCATCAAGTTTGGAACAGGGTTTGATGAATTCGAGGTTATAATTGGGAAAGCTCCATTTGTTGTAGTGAAAGTCGCCGCTCCGGAGGTCCAGGAACCGTCCGCTAAGCTCAACTTGAATTGCCTAAAGGATTTCCCTTCTCAGCAAGTGGAAAAGACTATTGCCACCACGACACCTACCGAGCCTGTTTCTGCTAAAGGGAAAGAGGTTATGATCGTTGAAGACTTGACTGAAGGATTGGCTGTCCCACCGTCAGAATTTGAAATTGGATCAAGTTCGAAAGTTGTGCCGCTAACTCGATCGCAAAAAAAGAATCGCAGCCGAAAGATTCGCAAGGCTACTAAAGCTCAGATTTCTGAAGAGATGTATGTTGATGAAACTTCTTATCCGGAAGAATTGGGGTTGTTGGATATCTCTCCGCTTTTGCAAGGGAGTAGGTTCCATCCCCTAATGGATACCGATGGACACGAGAGTATCCAAAAGATTGCCGCTGCATTGTCAGTACCTCATGGACATGGTGGGGAGAAGAAGAAGTCTACTCCTATCACCCGAGTCAGTACAGTGTTTCAGAGACTAGCTGCCAAAGAGGGTTGTTTAGTCAGTGAATTGCTTAAGCGAATGGGATGTGCAGTATCCCCTCACATGAAAAGAGAAATACTAAGGGGTGTCAGAACTGCCAGACGGTCTCAAGCATCTGCTGGAACTCCACCTGCTCGCATTCCCGTCAGGCTCCGCTTGGGAAACAGAGTTGATACTGCCACCGTTACTACTGATTCTCTTGTTATTAAATCAATGGGCAGTCGACCAGTTAAGTCACGACTGGGTCCTAGAGTTCTACCGATTACCAACCATAAAGATGCCTCTAAAGTTTCAAATAAAAGGATGAAAGGGTTGCCTAGTGATTTATCTGATCTTCACCATGGGGAGCATACCTCTCTTCGACATTTCGATGCTTTTGTTGAGACACCCCGTCTCAAAGCATCACCGTCAAAGAAAAGGGTGTGGATACCTAAGGCCGTCGCACCGATACAACTTAGCAAGCCCGTAAGACATGGTTATGGAATAAAGCAGGGATCTGAAGTGTCCGACAAGGTCACAACAGTCGCAAGCAAGGAAGATGCCCCACAGAGGCCTCCGGATCTCAAAATGATACGAGGATTAGTAATTAAGGACAAGGTCGAAAAGCTCAGAGTCGAGATTTCAGAGTTAGCTCGAGAGCAAGGAATTCCCGTTGATGATGAAAATGAAGACTTCGAGGACTACCTCGAAGAGGACTGCATGGATATCAATGTTATTGAAACCAGAGCCGTTACATCTGCGCGCGATGCCCAACCTCTACTGAAGGGAACGTCGTAGATGAGTGCGCGAAGGACTGTCCTCCTAAGGGATGAGCAAATTAGTCAGATGGAGAAAATGATGGAAGAGATGGCCACTGCCATGGCTGTTATGGCTGCAGCTCAAGGATTATCTCAACCTCAACAGATAGCTTCTCCAGAAGTCAACCAAGCTATTATACAGATCATTGATGAAAGGAGGGAAGTTGCCTCAGCCAACAGAGATGATCAACAAAAGAATGATTCTGCCCAAAGCGTCATACCAGAAAAGGAATTCAAGCAAATTGTCGAACAAGTTCGGGAGACCATAGCCCAGTCTAAGAGTGTTGCATTGATTTTAAAGGGTAGACCCTACCCGGAGGAATTCGATGCCGTACCTTACCCTAAAGGTTATGTGTCACCGAACTTCAAGATATTTAATGGAACCGGAAATCCCAGACAACACATAGCATATTTCCGTGCTGGTTGTGGCAACACTGGAGGTAACGAAGCATTGCTTTGCCGTCAGTTTGTCAGCAGTTTGTCAGGGATAGCATTTGATTGCTATGTCAAATTGCCTAACGGATCAGTGAAGACGTTCTTCGAGTTAGAGCAGTTGTTCGTGAAAAGATTTGCCGGAGCACAGCACCATGTCTCCATTGTAGATCTCGTGATAGAAAGACAAAAGCCTAACGAGACTCTAGTAGATTATATCTTGAGGTGGAGAAACCTTAGCATGAAATGTGAGCCTCAGTACTGGGAACATCATATGATTGTTTGACCCAAATTTCCATGCCTTATGTACAAAAATTAATTCAACAGGGACATTTGCCAAAACATATGCTGAAAGATAAAGTGCAACTCTTTGAAAGATTATGGAATGTTAGGAGTCGACTTCCTAACTCGAAAGAGGGTCTCAGATTTGGTACAGTCGGACCAGTCGATGATTCAGAATTTTGCATGGTTCTTACTAGTGAACCAAAAGAGGATTGCCTCGATGTGGAGGATGACTCTACTGATCAGCCGATGGAAGATGCTCCGCCGGAATTTGAAGAAGAAATTAAGTCAACAGTCGATGAGTTGAAAGAAATCAACCTTGGGACTGAGGAGCAGCCTCGCCCAACCTTCATAAGTTCTTTACTCGATAAGGAAGAATCCACAGAGTTAATACAGTTATTGTCAGAGTTTAAAGATTGCTTCGCATGGAGTTATGATGAAATGCCAGGACTGTCAGCAGAGGTTGCGGTTCATAAGCTCGGGGTAGATAGAGATATACTGCCGAGTAAAGCGAGCTCCACGAAGAATTGATTTATGGATTGTTCGATCGAATCATGCTTTCTCGTAGGATAACACGATTTCGAAAGTTAATCCATTGCGATATTTGATGACCGGACCGACACTTTACGGACGTTTAGCGAGGTGGTCGATGATTTTATTGCAATTTGATATAACTTTTGTTCCCTCCGCGCTATCAGGGACGATTTTGGCGGATTTTCTCGTTGCACACCGCTTCCAAGTGGGTCCTCTCTCGATGATGAGTTACCGGATGAGCGGATATTACAAATGGAATTCTCCAGGTGCGCAACGGCGGGAGATGTACTTCGACGGAGCTTCTTGGCTCGGAAAAGATAAAGGATCGAGAACGATTATACAGCAGCAAAGCGAGAATTGGTCTAATTTTCATCACATCAGATAGAGGTATGTTGAGATTCTCCTATCACCTGACAGAGCCGTGTACAAACAATGAAGCAGAGTATGAATCCTTAATCGCTGGATTAGAATTGGCAATCTCAATGAATCTAACAGATATCGCCGTCTACGGTGACTCTCAACTTATTATTCGAGCTCGAACACTCCAATATGTTCGATAGACCCTCCATCCTCTACGGGACATAGGTTCATTCTCGTAGCTACGGATTACTTCTCCAAGTGGGCAGAGGCAGTGCCGTTACGAAATGTTACAACGCAACATGTCCTCTTTTTCAAGAGTCAGATAGTTTACCGTTTCGGAATTCCGCGCAGAATAATCTCCGACAATGGAACAGCCTTTAAGAGCACCAAGATCAAAAACTTCGTCAGACTTGAAGAATTGGAAAGTCTCGAATGAAAGCGACTGGAAGCACAACAGCATTTGGAGCTTTACCAGACGAAGATGGTACGAGCTCATGACAAATTGGTCTGCCCAAGGACGTTCAAAGTTTGTGACCTTGTTCTCGTTCTCAAGAGACCTATTCTTGCATGCCGCAAGATAGACGGAATGTTTGAGCCAACTTGGGAAGCACCATTTGTCATAGATAAAGTCTACTCCCGAGGAGCCTACCAGCTGTTGGACTTCCTAGGCGGAAGACCTATGTTGCCGATCAACGGACGATACTTGAAGATATACTATGCAACTTGACATTGCTTGAGTTGAAATTTTGAAATCTTGATTATTCTGGG
The DNA here is from genome assembly GCA_022702705.1 of Papilionanthe hookeriana x Papilionanthe teres. Classification (NCBI taxonomy): domain Eukaryota; kingdom Viridiplantae; phylum Streptophyta; class Magnoliopsida; order Asparagales; family Orchidaceae; genus Papilionanthe; species Papilionanthe hookeriana x Papilionanthe teres. The sequence continues at coordinate 48,407,565 of CM040436.1, read as the reverse complement.
GTTATGTATTTGGCTAAATACCTGTAACCGGGTCCAAAATTTTGTAATAAAATTAACATCAATAAAATGAAAAATTTTGAGATTGCATGTTTTGGCTTTTTTTTCTGTTTCCACTTTAAGATCTGATACACATACACATAAATAAATAACCTTACCAACATAAACTAAAGCCTCCTCTGGTAGGTATTTTGTTTTGTTCTTGTTCCTGTCAGATTTCAGCCCTTTGATGTTTCTCCTGTTGTCTGCAGAGAAAATGTCAGGACAGAGGTTGATTTTGGCTTTTAAGGATGGCTTGAATCTCGCACCTAATGAAGAATGAGCACCGCAGGGTGGCGTCATAAACTTCGACATGGACTTCAGTCAAGTCGACATAGACTATGAAAGTCCCCTTATGGATACAGTTAGCCAACAGGAGATTGAAGGACTACCGTCATTGATAAAGAGCAGCACCCGAAAAGATGCCTCGCTGAAGGGGAAGAAAATACTACAGCAAGATCCGATGGAGGGGACTAGTCGCCTACCATCCATGATAACTGCACCAGCTGGAGGCCTAGTTGCTGCCAATAACGACAGACTGCCAGATGTACCACTACAGAGAACTATACGTAGAAATGCCAACCGACGAAAGCACAGAGCATTTCGACGTGAAGAAAGGAGACACTTGCAAGAGACAGAGAGTTTCCTTAACTCTATCCCAGAAGGGAAGATCTACGATCCAGACATGAAAGAGACTTCTTCCAGCCTGCCTGCCACAGAGGATGAGTCCGAGTTTGTTATAGAGCCAGTGATATCAGAAGTTCCACATGAGCTTTGTCCAGGTTGCCCCACATGCAATGTGAAAATTTCAGTACGTTCTTCAGCCGCGAGGGCATTTGTGGAATGCCCGGACTGCAATGTACTACACCTAAAGCACTGCAGTACTCTGGAGGAGTACATGTCTACCGATGACAGTTTTCAGACCGCTGATTCTCCAATGGGAGAGTCATATATCCCACTGGACACGGAGACGTCAGCTTTGGTTCCTACCGATAGTGAAATGAGGGAGCGCCCTCGACAGCCACCGATGATTACCATAGCAGAGCTTGATAAACTTGTTAAAGTGAAGAACCGAGAATTTGAATTCTACGAAGAAGTTCAAGGCAGATTCGTCAACATACTAGATGGTCTGGAGCTATACACCAGAGTCTTCTCCGAGATCGACGAGAAGAGCATTCTCGGCTGCATAGACGACTTACAAATTAGGGGTCGGGCAGTTCTTTTGATGAAAAGGACCTATTCTGAACCGAAGAGGTGGATGCGTGGAAAAGGTAGGATCACCACCCAGTGTGGTTGCTGTTACAATTTCACTACAGACAGACGAGGGAATCCCACAGGGATTTTGAGACGTGATCAGGTGGATCCGATACCTCCCATGATAAAGTGGATGATTAAGAGGATGGTTCGATGGAGCATACTTCCAGCTGATTGCATTCCCAACAACTGCATCATTAATAACTACGAGAAGGGTGACTGCATTCCCCCTCATATAAACCACCATGATTTCGTCAGACCTTTATCTACGGTCTCTTTTTTTAGCAGAAGTGATATACTGTTTGGAAATGAAATTGATTTTGTTGGCCTCGGCGTGTTCAGAGGATCTGTGCAGATTACGCTACCAGTGGGTTTAGTACTTGTTCTTAAGGGAAATGGAGCAGATATTGCTAAGCACTGCATTCCAGGAGTGTGATACCCCAGAGTTTCTGTGACTTTCAGAAGGATGGATACTACCAAGATGCCGTATGGATTTCGTCCAGACCCAGAGTTGGAAGAACTACTGCCCTACGAGCTATGAGAGGGTTGTACCTTTAAGCACATGCAAAAGGACTCTTGTCCTGGAGCACGGCTTAGCAGATCGGCTCGATCAATAGCTCGCCTCACCAGAGACAGACTTTCAGAGGATACTCTTTGTACTGCGTTTTGACACGACAGATATAGATGATATTTGTATCAGAGATGCTCAATTTATGATATGTACTCAGCATAGGATGTTTTCAGTTGTACTTTTGATGCGTTCAACATACTGTACTCTTTGATGCTTCAGCATATAGTCAGTTTGTAACTCTTGTTTGAAGCTGATTAATGAAATCTCTTTCAGATTCCTGTCTGTTTGTTCTGTTGCCCTTTGTGTGCGATGGATAAAAGCCACCGAACCATGCGCTGGTTCTGAGCTACAATGAACAGAGAACGAAACAATAAAAGATATGATAATAATGGAATTCAAATAAAATACTCTTTTGAAAATCAACCAACAAAAAAAAATCAAAAAAAATTTGGAAAGTGTGTTTTGGTAAATAACACAACAAAACAAAATGAATTTATTGAGTGTGTTTATCTCGATCTCGGGATTTCTCATTCTCTGCTTGCGTAACACGACTATTCCAGTATGCACCATTTTTCTTCACATCCCCTCAGAATTTCACATTCTGCACAAAATCCCACATACATTTCTCACCGATACCGACCTTGTCACATAACATGTTTCTACGAGATTTGCACTCTCTACACATTCTGACGCGATGATCTCTCTACACTGTTTTCATGTTACTCTCGAGATCGGTACCTATATTCCGATTCTCATCTTCCGAGGCTAGTGTCGATATTCTAGTCCTCATTTTCGAGATCAGTACCCACATTCTGATTCTCTATCTTTCGAGATCGGTACCTATATTCCGATTCTAATCTTCCGAGGCTAGTGCCGATATTCTAGTCCTCATTCTCGAGATCAGTACTCACATTCTGACTTTCTATCTTTCGAGATCGGTACCTATATTCTGATTCTCATCTTTTGAGGTAGTGCCGATATTCTAGTCCTTATTCTCGAGATCAGTACCCATATTTTGACTCTCTATCTCTTGAGATCGGTACCTATATTCCGATTCTCATATTCCGAGGCTAGTGCCGATATTCTAGTCTTCATTCTCGAGATCAGTACCCATATTCTGACTCTCTATCTCTCGAGATCGGTACCTATATTTCGATTCTCATCTTCCGAGGCTAGTGCCGATATTCTAGTCCTCATTCTCGAGATCAGTACCCATATTCTGACTCTCTATCTCTCGAGATCGGTACCTATATTCCGATTCTCATCTTCCGAGGCTAGTGCCGATATTCTAGTCCTCATTCTCGAGATCAGTACCCATATTCTGACTCTCTATCTCTCGAGATCGGTACCTATATTCCGATTCTCATCTTCCGAGGCTAGTACCGATATTCTAGTCCTCATTCTCGAGATCAGTACCCATATTCTGACTCTCTATCTTTCGAGATCGGTACCTATATTCTGATTCTCATCTTTTGAGGTTGTGCCGATATTCTAGTCCTTATTCTCGAGATCGATACCATATTTCGACTCTCATCTCTCGAGATCGGTACCTATATTCCGATTCTCATATTCCGAGGCTAGTGCCGATATTCTAGTCTTCATTCTCGAGATCGCACCCATATTCGACTCTCTATCTCTCGAGATCGAGTACTTATATTTCGATTCTCGTCTTCCGAGGCTAGTGCCGATATTCTAGTCCTCATTCTCGAGATCAGTACCCATATTCTGAATCTCTATCTCTCGAGATCGGTACCTATATTCCGATTCTCATCTTCCGAGGCTAGTGTCGATATTCTAGTCATCATTCTCGAGATCAGTACCAACATTCTGGTTCTCTATCTTTCGACATCGGTACCTATATTCTGATTCTCATCTTCCGAGGCTAGTGCCGATATTCTAGTCCTCATTCTCGAGATCGGTACCCATATTCTGATTCTCTATCTTTTGAGATAGGTACCTATATTCCGATTCTCATTTTTCCGGGCTAGTACCGATATCCTAGTCTTCATTTTCAGGATCAGTACATATATTCTGATGCCTATCTTTTAAGGTCGGTACCTAAATTCTGACTCTCATTTCTGAGATTTATATCCAAATATAATTACCACTTCGGAGTCAGTACTCAGATATTGATTCCTATCCTCGATACACATCTGAAATCTGATAATTCAAAACCCACTCTCCAATCCCCAGCGAGAGTTTTTAATCTTCGATTTTGATCGAATATCCACTTGCTCTTTCCCCAGCGAGAGTTTTGGAATCTTCAGCTTTGGAGATCTACCTCACTCCCCAACGGAAACCTTCATCACTCTTTCTTTGTTTTGTTCTAAGTGTGTTGGCTTGGAACGTCTGTGTTGGTTTTGTTGATCTCGTCGGTCAACACCAATACTCGCGGTGCGCTTGCCCAGCGCACCACACCTATTGGGGGTCCTTTTGTTGACCTCGCTTTCGATCATGCTCGCATCAGAATTTTGTGACGAGACCAAATTTCGACGCAATTTTGACGCGATCGTCGACGAGGTTGCCCAGACGACCTCGGATGACGAAACGGACTGCGCCGATGCGTCCGGAACGTCCGTGTTACCTAAAATTGATGTTAATATTGCGACGACAGCCTGTCGGGGGAGAAAGTTGTGATTTAGGGCTTAATTTTAATAAAATAATAATAAATATATTTTAAACCCATTTAAACTAAACCTAAGCCCTAATCCTCCCTCACGCTCGACTCGGTTGATTCCATTTCTCCCGCACGCGCACGGGAGAAGCTTCGACGAGCCTTCTCCCGCGCTATAGCAGGACACCCCTTTGCGGCCGTCTCCTCCTCGACTCGAACGAAGTCGATCCCATCCCTATTCGAGTGTTACCTCTGCGCGAATGATATTCCCAACTCCCACCGTTAGTTCTCCTGTTGGGAGGGTCAGAAAGAATCTGAAGCTGTTCTTATAGTCTTCCCCTCACAATCCACTGATTCTCTTCTGGTAGATAGTGGCTCTGCCCTTGCAGTAGAATATGTTCCTACTCAGGTAGATCTTAACTCTATGGAAAGTATGTTGGAGGGGGACTGGCATGTTCAATCTACTAAAAAGAAAAGAAAAAACAAAACATAATTAAAAAAGCCACTAACTACTCCCTCAACTGCTGAGGTGGAGATCCTCCTGGCTGCTGCTCCCCCTATGGCTACTAGAGAAAGAACAAGATCAAAGCCCCCCCCACCCCCCCACCCCCCATCAAACAGCCCAATGATTAACTTTCTCTGTTGGAATATCTGAGGGGTGGCTCACCCCTTATCTCTTCAAAGAATTCTCACTCAAGATAAAACACAAATTTTGGTGCATTGTCATCCTGGAACCAATGGTTCACAAACATTCTGACAAGATTCTTAGGAAATTTCTTGGTTTCTCCCATTTTGCTAATACTAGTAATAAAATTTTATTATTTTGCAGAAATGAACTCACCTGGTCTGTCTTGGGAAACCATAGACAGTTCCTTCATATTTCATTCCTGATGGTTGGGCAAGAAGGTGTGGCATCCTTCATCTATGCTGGGTGTTCTAAGGCTGATAGACAAGAGCTGTGGCACTGCCTTCACTCTATTGGCAATAATCAGACCTCCCCCTGGCTAGTGGGGGGAGACTTTAATTGTATCACTCATTCTGCAGAGAAGCTGGGGGTAGAACTCCTAGCCTATCTAAAATGAACCTCTTTTGTAACAACATTAATCAGGCTGGCCTTTTTGATTTGGGCTTCACTGGACCTGAGTTTACCTGGAAAAGGGGAAATATGTGGGAGAGACTTGATAGGTTTCTGGCTAATGGTAGTTGGCTCTCTCATTTCCTGCTCACTTTTGTTACACATCTCCCACTAGCTGGTTCTGACCATAGACCTTTGCTCCTGTCCATCACTGCTCACCCAAGGCTGGATCAGCCCTCACCTTTTAGATATCACAATTTTTGGTCATCACATGAATCTTTTATGTCTGCTGTGGCCTCTCTTTGGGTTGTGGTGAAGCACCCTGACCCTTGTACTCGTCTTTGTTTGCCGCATTATAAGGTGAGTAAGAGCCTCAGGAAATGGAGTTGGGATAGTTTCGGGGATGTGTTTAAAGCTGTCGAGGCTGCTGAAAAGAAGGTTGCTCTTTTGGAGGAGGATGTCATCAATGATTGGTCAATGGAAGGATCCCTTTTTAAAGCTCATGAGGAATTACTCACTGCTTCAGCTATGCAGGAGCAGTTGTTGAAACAAAAAGCTGCTGTGAACATCTTCACTGAGGGAGACAGGAACACTAAATTCTTTCATGCTCACATCAAGTACAAAAGTAAATGCAACACTATTCATACCATAAAGTCTGCCAATGGTAATTTACTTAAGGAGAACACTGTCATTGCTCAAGATGCTGTATCTTTCTTCAGTACCCTCCTTAAGCAGACATCTTTTGAGAGAGTCCCTATTGACCATTCCTATTTTGAGGAAGATTTTCAATATGTTAATAACCTCAGCCTAGCTGAGCCTCCTACTGAATCAGAAATATGGCAAGCCCTCTCTTCCATTGATAGCTCTAAATCTGCAGGACCTAATGGCTTCACAGCAGACTTTTACAAGAAGTCCTGGAATATAGTTAAACAGGAAATGGTCCTGGCCATCCAAGCTTTCTTCCAAGGACATAACATTCCCAGTTTTTTCTGTCATTCAAACTTTGAGTTAATTCCCAAGTCTGCTGAAGCTAACTCTTGGAATCAGTACAGGCCTATCTGTCTAACCTCTGTAATCAGTAAAATCATTAGTAAACTCTTGGTCTTTAGACTGCAGCCTCACCTGGACAGCATTATCTGTACAAACCAATCAGCTTTTGTTCATTGCAGATCTATTACTGATAATGTGTTACTTGCTCAGGAACTGTTGTTGGACCTGGACAAGGTCTGCAGAGGGGGTAACCTCATATATAAGCTTGATATCAACAAAGCTTATGACACAATCTGCTGTGACTTTCTACTGGATGTTCTCACTGCCAGGGGTTTTTCTGCACAATTTTGTCACCTCATCAAAAGATGGCTCCTTTCCAACAGTCATTCGATTTTGATCAATGGTCATACTTGGGGCAATTTTACAGCTAATAGGGGTTTGAAGCAGGGAGATCCTTTGTCTCCCACTTTATTCATTGTGGCTATGGATTACCTCTCTAGAACGCTAAACTCCCTTAAATTCTCCCAACATCAACACAGATATCACCCTAGGTCCAATTTGCATATCTCCCACCTCATCTATGCAGATGATGTCATGATTTTTTCTAATGCTCAGAAGAATTCAGTCAAAAATATTGTGAAATGCCTTCAGCTTTTCCAATCCCATTCTGGTATGAATTTTAACTCTGAGAAATGTAATCTCATCTGCAACAGCAAGATGTCACTTAGCCATAAAACCTGGATTCTGGAGTTTACTGGATTTTCCTATCCTCCTGGCCCTCTTGTATATCTTGGGGTCCCTCTTCTTAAGGGAAGAGTAAAGCAAACCCATTTTGATGTTATCCTACAAAAAATACACAATCAGATCTCTAGCTGGTCTCACTCTTTCCTATCCAGTGGAGGTAGAATCACTCTCCTTAAAAGTATCCTCACTACCTTTCCCTCATACATCCTCCAAATGATCTCAATGACAAAAAGTACTCAGCTGCAAATGGAAAGAATCTTTAACAGATTCTTCTGGGCTGGCAGGAGGAAACAAATCCACTGGGCTTCTTGGCAGAAGGCAGCTAAACCAAATTGGGTTGGAGGTCTTGGCTTCCAGAGTCTGAAGCAACTGGCCCAGGTCAATCACTGCAAACTTTGGATCAAGTTCAAATCACAGACCTCCCTTTGGGCAAAGTTTATGAAAGGTAAATACCGTAAAGAAGTTCACCCCTCACAAGCTACCAGGAAACTGGGTGATTCTAAAATCTGGACTTGTATGCTTAGAGTTCAACATCTGACAGACTCTATGTTCCCCTGGGAATTGGGCACTGGATAGGTGTCCTTTTGGTTGGACAAGTGGTGCCCAGTTGACTAGCTGTAGCTTGCTCAAAATGTTGCCCCAAATTCTCAACTGAAAGTGGCTGATTGATGGGTCAATGGTAACTGGTCACTTCCTATTCTGAATTCTCTTCTCCAGGCTCCCTCTGCTAAGCTCATTTCTTCCCTCACACTAAACACTTCCAGAACTGACAGAATTGTTTGGGCTTCTTACAAAACCCAAAGTCTTTCAAAAGCTATTTACTCCAAACTTTTCCAATGGCATGAGTCCCCCTGGGGGACACTTATCTGGAGCAAGTACCTGTCCCCCTCCATGTCATTTTTCTACTGGAAGCTGCTTCACAAGGTTCTCCCCACAGATGACCTACTTAAATTAAAAGGCTTGAGGGGACCCTCCTGCTGCTGCAGATTCTGTAAGAATAATGAGGAATCCTCCCCACATCTCTTCTTTGAATGCCCTTTCTCTCAACAGGTGTGGACCCGATGCATCAGGTTCTTAAATCTCAAGCTACTACATCTCACTTGGAAGAATGGAAGGAGGCTAAGGTGCTACTACATCTCACTTGGAAGAATGGAAGGAGGCCAAGGTGGGGGAAATTACTTTCATCATAGCTTGGTTCAATTGGATGAGCAGAAATCAATCCACTTTTGAAGGCACCCCCCTAGTGCAAATAAAGTTGCTAGAAATTGCTTATCATATATTTCTAAATTGATTAAATGAAAAGGATTCCCTACCATCTGTTCTCTTCCCTTTTGTGAGAGGAGGTCCCATCCCCATGTTACTCTAGTGGAATGGAAGCTTCCTGCCCCTTCCTTTATCAAAGTAAACACTGATGGTAGCTACTCTACCCAAGGTGTTGGGGGGGGGGTGTCTCAGGAACCACAAGGGAAAGTGTCTTTTATTCTTCCAGGCTCCAGTTCTTGCTGCAGATGCTTTAGAATCTAAACTTATAGCTGTTTTTTGGGCACTCAGGCTTGCCATTTTCAATCATTGGTCCTCCCTTATTGTTGAAGGAGACTCATGTTGCCTCTTCACACTCCTGGACACTGTTGCCCCTCTCCCTTGGCATCACCAACAACGGCTTAACAGAATTAACAATCTTAGAGTCAATATCCATCCCCAATTTCAGTTCATCTTCAGAGAAGGAAACAAGCCTGCCAATTGGTTAAGTAGGGAAGTTTTGTCCTCCTGCTCAATCAGAATCTCCCCCTCCCCCTCCCCCTCCCCCTCCCCCTCTCTTTTTTGCTCTCAGGGGATCTGCTGGAGGCCCCCTACATCAGAACTGATTACAGACTTTGATTGATTTACTAGATTTTCTTGCATCATTTGGGAATTTCTTACATTTTCATGTAGCTTATGTCTTTGAGTGGAGTTGTTTCTGTGGAAAGAGAACCCCTATCTTTAGATGGGGCTCCTCTTTCCCTCTTTTTGTATCCTTATCTTTATCTAACTTGTAGGGTGCCTTGAGTTGCACCTTCAAAAAAAAAAACATATATATATATATATATATGGATATGGCGTCGCGTGCCTGCTAGGGTTTCACCATGGCGATTCCCGGCGTAAAAAACTATTCTCTCCGTTCGCAGATTTGGCTCGATATGATGCTTCGTTTTGCTCGCAGGCTTGCACGAGTCGCCCCAGCTTCACGTGCAATCTTCATCGTCTCCCACGACGACGTCGTGTCTTCAGCTTCGTGTGGACGCTCCGCCTCACAGGCTCGCGCGAAGCCGTTTCCTCCTTCGCAGACTACCCGACCTCGCGGTCTGCTGCGACATATGAGGAAGAGCTAGCGTCCAGCCTGCTTCTCTGGTTGTGGCGCGTCATTCCCTGCTCGACGATTACTGCTTCAGCCTCAAACCTGCTCGACGCCTCCTCCGCCAGAGTCGTCTGCTGCGGCTTTCGCGTGGACTGGCAGCAGATCTTGTTGCGCTAGGTACTTCTCTTGGAGTGTGTGAAGCACGCCAATGGCTTTCGGGCTTTCTTACGCCGCCACCCTCGTCGTTGACAATTCTGCCAAACCCTCCAATACTATAATGGCTAACAAACTCAGCTCCCCTTTCCACCTCGCCAATAGTCCAATTTTTCTTCAGTCGTATCATGATTATGTTGCAGGACATGATGATTGCAATCTCGTTAAAAGAGCAGGAAAAAGGCGGGCCAACCAGCGCTTTTCTTCACTGATGCTAAAATCTCATCTCTTGATGAAAAACACAAATTTTCACTAGTTGGCAAGTTCCAATTAGGTCGCGTGAAGATAGAGAATATTAGGAAGGTTTTCGAAGACTTCAAGCTAGTTGGGGATTGACAAGTGGGCCTTCTAGACGGAAGACATATTTTGATTCAGCTGTGCATTGAAGAGACTACACGAGGATTTTCTCGAAGAAAATCATCACAATTGAGAGTAAACCGATGAAGTTGCTCAAATGGACTCCTGATTTTTATCTCAGCTAAGAACCTCCCTTTGCGCCTATCTGGTTCTCATTACCTGAACTCAAGCTTCAATTCTCCGACTACCCAATCATATATGCAATTGGGAATTTTCTTGGAAAACCTATGCAGGTAGATACATCTACAGTTCATTGCTCAAGGCCTTCTACTGTAAGGATTTTGATTGAAAGAGATATTACACTACCAGATGTAGATGAAATCTGGCTTGGTTCTGCTCATAATGGTTATTGGCAAAAAATCATTATGGAACAAAAGTCTCACTACTGCAAGCATTGTAAGATGTTCAGCCACTCACAAGAGAAATGTTTGAGATTGCACCCACAGTTGAGAATTTCTAGTCAAAAGCAGGTTCCCACTGCTCTGGACACATTGGCTTCACCAGAGGAGGGACTTACCACAAGACAGATATTGGTACCTGAGGTAATTCAGGAACTCCGCACAAATCTGGACACATTAGCTCCACCTTAGGAGGGACTCACCATAAGACCGGAGGTGGTATCTGAAGTAATTGCCCCGACCTTAATGCAAGAGATAATATTCGGAATGCAAATCAGGACAGTCATGCAGCTCTTCTTCAGGAAGCACCAAGTGCAGATGCGACATTACATACTGAGCCTCCCGCTGTTGCAACGGTTGGCTTTCATTCTACTGATGTTCAACCATCTAATTAGACCGAGGATCGCATGAGCCAATCTTCAGATGAAGAATGACAGATTTACACTTTTCGGTGGAAGAAGAAGGCTAGGGGCACACTCCAACTTGGAAACTCAATGGATGACACTTTGGTTACTCCTGGCAATGACACGATACTTCAAAGTTTGATATCTGGCTTCGTCACTAAAACTAGAAGAAGAGGCAGGACAATAATGGCTCGTCCCTAGCTTCTTGTTTTGTTTTGTATGTTTTAGAATTGTTTTAAGTCTGAATCCCTTTATGTTGGGGTTTTATTGTCTGTTGCTATCTTTTGGGTCCTCTCGCTCAACCTTGATATATCTTATCTTTTTCAATAAAATTAGTCCTTTTGCTTCTCTCTCTCTCTCTCTCTCTCTCTCTCTCTCTCTATATATATATATATATATATATATATATATATATATATATATGGCGCGTTTACATACATAGCACACAATTCTTATGTATTTATGTTTCTCACATCTATACTTTCATATTTACATGTAGAGCAGTGAAATCTTTAATATCACATAAAAAATAGCACTATTGTCATTTTTTGAGTGTGAAATATGCCTTTTCATGCTTAGGTTTAAAACACAGATGTATGATGCATGTAAATATGAAAGGTTAGGGGTGAGATATGTAAATACATAAGAATTGTGTGCTATGTTTGTAAATTTCTACCATTTTTATAGCAGAGTGGGCACTTATAAATCATGGACTGGTTCAAAACTCTTAAACTGCTATTTTATGATTGCAGTAATATTTTATCATTGTCCTCCTTTTAAGCCAACTGCCAGTTAGTGTTGATTTAGCTTTAGGAATATGCTTTTGCTGAGATCGAGCACTAATGATATATTTGAAATGGAAAGCATATATTGCTTGCATATAATATATCACATGGTGCAAGATGAGGCTATGCGGAATGTTAAACCTCCTCTCTTAAGTTTTATTGCATTAGTTTGCTTAAATTTAACGAAAACTGGCAGATAGGTTGATTATTAATTAATTTCCAAGAGATTGTTTTGGTCCGAGTTATTAACTAAAAGCTTTTACTTAACTTACACCTGGGTATTGAAAATAGACTCAAGTGTTCTCTTCTAAGTTTATGATATTTCCTTTCAAGGAAGATGAATTGCGAAAGGGAAAGTTTCAGTGTTCTTTGCATTGATTTTGATATCTTATGGAGTTAATAAGCATTCTTTTGCAGCTGAACACGGTCGCCAAAATTGCTGGTGTACTGCATGATGAATGGGTTGAGAATGCAGATCGCTGGGTTGCTGGATTTCTTGAGAAATTTGAGGAAGGCTGTCATTCTATGGTCAGTTTTGCTGCTCACCGAGCTTAAGAAAGTCTATCCTTTCTGCCTCATGTCTAAATGTTTGTTTTATTTCCTACCAGGGCACAGCCATAAAAGAAAGGATCCAAGAGAAACTAATGGCGCAGTCGAGGGACTTCAGTCTCATACAGTACGACTCAGAGTAGATGAAGTTGAAAACTATAGGTCAAGTGTTCGAGTTTTGGTGCGCTTTAGTTTATTAGTCTTTAGTTATTCCTATCCAGAGGGAAGGATGTTCAAGGTCCTTTTGGGTTTTTTTTTTTTTTCTTGCAATAATGTTTCTTGTTCCAAGTATTAAACATTCATTTACTATACCATATCGTGGCCTGAATTTTATTTTTGGTTGAGTCGATATATATGTTACAATTTGCATGATTGTACCAGTAGTGGAATATAATGATATTGCTGAACAGATATGGTTACAGAATAAATGATTTTTACATTAATTTTTTGTCATAAGGAAACCTTCATACAGATGTCTAAAATTTATAATGATATACACATTGGGGTTTTGTTATGAGAAAACAAAATTAGAGGCAACTCAGAGGTTAAATCTTCATTAGTTCTGATTCATTTGACTTGAGTTCAACTTTGAGTTTCAATTCTTGCAATGAGATTGGGTTTGACATTGGCAATGTAACGGTACGGCATGATAGTTTAGAATTAACTGAGTGAAGATTTCATTTGGACAATATTAACATTTTATTTATGTGTATGGAGTAAGATGTGAGGTGTTTGCATATCATCAGAATTTAAAGAATTGAATCTGAGGTAGAAGAGATTGTTGAAGTTTATTAAAGATTATGATCCGGATTTCAGTATCAACCGGAAAAGATAAATGTGGTGATAGATGCATCGAGTAGGAATATTACATGTAATTTGAATTATTTTTTTACTTAGTAGGACCGAAAGCTATTTAAATATTTGGAGAAGCTAGAGCTATTTGTAACCAATTGTAGGGTTGGTAGTATAGTTAATTTAAGGATAATGACTTTCAATTGAGAAGTTGGATTCCAGAGCTGTGAATCAAATATTTTTGGATTATTCCATCACGTAAAAGGGATATATTTGTTGGATTGCAGTAGGAAAGAGGCTTTTTTTTGTGAGTATGAATGTGACTTTTAGAGAAATCAAACCATGCTACGTTTTAGAGGTGATCTCACCTTTTGGTGACTCATCAGATATTGAAGGTATGAGGTGAGAGAGGGAGAGAAGTGATGCTGAGAAATTGTTATGGGTGGGAATGATGTCTTGTCCGATTGTTTGGAAAAGATCTTGGGAAGGATCAATTGAGAAAGAGCTGGAAAATGATCAAAATGAGCCCAAAGGTGGTGAGAGTCAACCTAAGGGGGAGCTGAGGTTGTATAAAGGAGGAAAAAAACAATGTGAAGGAACCGTGTTTGTCGTGCCACTCATGCCAAAAAGTCCCTTGTGCCAGTTTATCTCGACTCTTGAGATACCTACACCATTCACCTCAAAATTTGATTATAGAGGTGATATGATTCATTTTCTTCTCCTCACACTCCCATGACTTTAAGGAGGACTTCTCATAGAAATGAGTTAATTTCTTACATGTCACTGCTTAATCTGTCTCATATTCTAACATATTGTCTTTACATGGAGCATTCATTACATTTTTGGACATTGTCTCTATATCCAAGTGTTGGAAGCTAGCTAAGGAGGATCCAAACTAGAAGGCTGCAATACAGAAAAAACTTGGTGCTCTCGATAAGAATAGGACATAGGATCTCATGTTGCTACTAGCAAGTAAAAAGGTAGTTGGGTGCAGTTGGGTCTTCACAGTGAAGCAGATCTTAAAAGAAAAGATTGATCACTACAAATCATGGTTTTTGGTTAAAGGATACAATTAAACATATGACATCGACTATGATGAGACATTTACACTATTGGAAATGATGAGCATAATCAGGACACTTGTGTTTCTAGTTTCGAATGGTGGATGGAGTATGTAAAAAAAAAGTTTCTTCATGGGGATATGCTAGAGGAGGTGTAAATAGAGATACCCCTAGGCTTCAACACAAACCAACATGGGCAAGGCATGTTGATTGAGAAAGTCAATGTATAGGTTGAATCAGTATCCTCGAGCTTGGTTTGATAGGTTCAAAAAGCAATGATAGACTTGTGTTATCAACATATCAATACTGGCCACATCGTGTTAGTTTGATGATATAGTGTCACATTTTCTTGTTGTGTATGTGGATGATTTGATTGTCACTAGGGATGATGAGAGAGATTGTTTAGCTAAAGGTAAGTTAGGGCAAAGGGTTTGAGGTGATACTTCCTTGGATTTAAGTTGGCTCGTGGAGCAAATGGATTGTTCTATGTCAGAGTAAGTATGTGCTAGACTTGCTCAAAGAGAGGCATGTTGGAATGCAAACCTACAATTTTATTAATCGATCAAAAGGGAAAGTTAAGCGCAGAGGCACGAGAGCCAGTTTATCGCGAGAGGTACCAGCGGTTGTAGGTTCATCTATCTGAGTCACACTCATTCTGACATATCATTTGCAGTAAGAGTGGTGAGTTGCTATATTCATGATTTGAGAAAGGGTCAATTGGATGTAATATATCAGATTATGAGATACCTGAAGAGTATACCAGAGAAGGGTTTATCTTCAGGAAGAAATGACATGTAAGCATTGAGGGCTATTATGGCTCTTATTGGGCAAGTTGAATGAATGACAAGAAGTCCACATCTGAATACATGTTTTTAGGGGGCAAAATGTCTCTTGGAAGAGCAAGAAACCGTCAGTAGTAGTGAGGTCAACAATAGAGGTAGAGTATAGGACCATAGGTTTAGGAGTTGCTGAGTTGATGTGGCTGAGAGTCTTGTTGGTATAGCTCAAGGTGGGCCAAGGAGCTCAACTGAAGTTGTGGTGCAACAAAAAGGCAACAATCATCACCGCCAACAACCTGGTGCAACTTGCAGAACCAGACATGTGGAGATTGATAGTTTCTTCCTCAAGGAAAAGTTGTTTAACTGTCTACTGAAGCTAAGTCATGTAGCCACTGGAGAGCCAGTGGCTGACTGCCTCACCAAAGGACTTAACTCATTAGGTTTGTCTAGGTTGTGCGACAATATGGACTTAGTGGGTATCTTTTGCCCATCGTGAGGGGGAGTGTTAAGATTTGTATTTAATATAGAGTCTTATTTGTAAATAGAATAAGTCTAGGGATATATGTAAATATTGTAAGGCTCTATACAAGCCTAAGTGTTAATAAAAAGAAAAAATCTTTTTAGAGCAATTTTCTTTTGATAATCGAACATAGACAAATTGTGTGGTATGTATGTAAAAGCCACTAGAAGTTAAAATGTGTGCTGCGTTCAAATTCATACAAAAAGCTTAAAAAAAGTAACAAATACTTGATATTAACTAAAAAAGTCCATCCCAAACTCCACATGGGAACTTAAGCTAGACATAAGGATAAATTGAATTAGATACATGTGTAAGATCTTAAACTAGACACAAGGAGTACATATGAAAATCCTTAGCTAGTAGAATACATGATTTTTTGTGTTGAGAGCTGTTTTTGCATTTATTGATCCAACATTCACAAGAAATCATGAAACTATTAACAAAATTCCAACATGCAAATCCACAAGCATGATATCTAAAATATTTGATTCAAACTACAAAAAATATTTGGCAACACAATATATTTCTCTTCTCCATGATAGCTCATACTAGAAAATAAAAAAATGTGTATAGTGATTCTTAAAAATATATAAATTAGAAATTCTTTTCCTACGACCCATGTTTGAAACTCAGCATGCTTAGTGAAACAACAAATCATGAGAGCAAACATATCCACTACAAACTGGAAAAATAATTAACTTTTATAATCTTTTTATTTTCCAATATTGCTATGCATACATGGTCTAGCATAACTGAAGTTAGATAAGAATAAATGATACATTTCAAAATTTGAAATTAGACTTCTATGGTTATTGATTTTGCCGTGACAATAGTGACTGAAACAAAAAGATATTTTGAGGAGACAGTGACCCAACAGAGTGATAATCCTTGCTAGGGTGGATTACCAACATGCAAGCAAGTGCAAACACAAACATGTACAGGCAGACAAGCAATTACATGCACGTGCAAAACATGCTCTCATGCAAGTGATCCGTCGACTGGGTTGTTGTGTGTGGTCAGACTTAAGTGATTGGTTAACTAGTTCAAGATGATTGGTCAAACTAAAAGTGATCCGATCAGCCTAGGATGGCCGATCGAGGCACCAGTGGTGCCTATCAACCTAGGACAGTCGATCAAAGAAAACAATGGCACCAAAGGGCTAAGGCAATCGGTTGAGGTGCAAGTGATGATGATCGGTCTCGGATGGCCGATTGAGGCAACATGAAAATGCGAGATGAACCATGCAAGGCATAAACATGCAAGCGACAATTCGAAGCATATGGTCACTCTCGATACCAAGCTACGCTCATACTAACAACCTCACACGAGAGACCAATGGTTTAGCATTTAGATGTGCGTCATAGCACCCTTTTGCTTTGGCAAGGTGTGTGGGGGAGTCTCTCCCTTAGATTTTTGAAGGGAGAACTCTTCATGATGCCACAAAACGGATTAGCTACAAAGCTTTTCCCATTTTGTGAACCTCTCAAGATTTGCAAAGTGAGCTAGCTTTAAAGCTTTTCTCACTTTACAAAGACTCACCTCCCAATTTCTCTAAGGAAATTTAGGGTATCCAAAGTAAGGGTAGGAGGGGACTCCAACCCATGATGATTTTTGTCCTATGGTTAACAATAAAGAAACACTCAACTTCGTAGGGGATATGGCCAAACATGAAACACTACCCTAGGGGTTCCTCCAGGGAATGCAACGATCCAGCACATAAGCATGTGAATGTGTTGACTAATGTCAGTCGGTGCATGCACCCATGTGGGCACTCGAACCCACAAGCATAACACGAACCTTAGGGCTAGCTAGTAAGGAAAATGCAAGGAGTTTTGATTCTCACCACTATAATGTTTTCTCGACGTCCACCAAATTTCGGGAAGCTCTCATAAGAAGATAGGAGAGAAGCCCACATGAATCCTTCCTAAAGATATGAAAAAGCTCTCCTCGTTAGAGAGATCACTAGAGCTCGTCGAAGTTGCCTTCCCCAAAGCTAGGGTTGTGCTTTCCTAGACTACTCCTCGGAAGCTTCACTGGAGAAGAAGAAGGAGGAGAGGTTAGGAAATGGACAACCTCTTATTCTCTCCTTGAAGTAAATCCTCAAAAATCCAAGTCCTCCAAAGAAGGAAGAGGACACCATGGGAGAAGAAGGAATGGAGAAGAGGAAGAAGAAGAAAATGAAAAAGAAGTGAAGGAAGGAGGAAGCCTAATTGTCCAAGGAAAACCCCTCACCACTCTCCAAGTGATTTTCTCAGTTCATAACTCTCCGAGCCGAATGGCATCAATCACTTACGTGAGGGGGATTGATTAGTTAAGCAACCAAACCCAAAATAACCAAAAAGCATTTTCCATGAGAAAAGTGGGCGTGAGAGTCAAAATGCCACTAAAAATAGTCATTTTTGTGACCTGGAAAGTGAGAGGTACCTAGGCGCCCGACTCTGGGGCTCATACACCTGGGCGGTGCTTACCTTTTGAACTCTAAACAAAAATGTGGATTTTAGTCTGTTTTGGTAGCCTAGTGTTTACCTCATTTTTGGTGAGGTATGATCTCTTTCTCCTTAGTGCTAGGATCTAGCCATAGGTTTTCCCTTTGACTATCCTAGAGGACTAGAAATGAGACCCACCACTTAGAAATTCAAACACTTCTTAACTCCCTTCAAACCCCACATGTTTGATTGTAAACCCTCAAGGCCACTTGGAGGGTTAAAATTAATATGTGGAGGTTTAAAGGATGAGTTTCCTATAGGACTCTTTGGGCCTTAGGGCTACCCTGGGTGTTCTGGTTTTGGTGAGGGCTGGTTGGCAAACACACCACACTCCCACACACATTCCAAACCCTAAAACCACTTTTACCCAACTTGGCTTCCTGACTTATGTAGGAAACTTATATGGATGGACCTCAACCCCTAAGCCCTTGGCTAAGAGGGTTAGGAACAACATATCGAGTGCCTAAAATGAGTCCTCTCATGACTCTTGTGAGCTTAACATAGCTTCATGGCTCAACCAAAATGATTCCATTTTACTCACATCTAATCAATCTTCTTTTTTTTTCCAAATTTCAATTTTTGACCCTTGGGGCCCTAAACCCACCAAACCTACCAAATACCCTTGAAATTGCCCAAAATTTCCAAAATTACCTAAATTAACCAAAATTTCTCAAGAATCAATCCTAAACATTCCCCACCACTCAAATTTATCATCCATGACCAAATATACCAAAATTTTCAAAAATACCCACCACATAACCTCCAAATACCCAAAATACCCTTTTAGCCCAAAATTCCAAAAATTCAGAAAATCCTCAAAAAATTTCAGAAAATCTCAAATATTCCCAATTTCATTTTGTTCAACTACTACATACCCCAATTTTATCAATTTAACCCAATTTGACCAAAACTTCCAAATGGGCCCTTAAGGCCCAAAATTGACCAAGTAACCCAATCCATCCCAAATTAAACCCAAATGTCACCCAATTTTCCCCAAATTTGTTTTGAAATCTTCCCAACATCCTCACAAACAAAACTCTACATTAATTTACCCTAAATTTGAAATCAAACTTCACCCAAACCCAACTCAAACCTCTGACCTAAACCAGTCATTAACCCAAACAAGCCCAAATCCACAAAATCAAGACCCAACCAAAATTGAAAACTCTTTGTTACACCTCTATAAATATTTTACAACATTAATTTTACATCAAAACCAACATTAGCCCAACCTTTGCCCAAGATAGCCCAATTTGACCCACTTTGACCCTATTATTAAAAGACCCAAATTAAACCCAATCCTACCCCAAATGACACCAAATCATTTCTAAAATTTTCATGACACATCCCTAAATAAAATGCAACATTTATTTAGCATAATAGTTTACAAAATTTTCAACCACAAATTTATTTTAAACCTAAAAACCCACTTTCCTAAGATATTTTAAAAGCCCATCCAAAATAATTTAAAAAGCCCAAAATCTATCCTAAAGCCCACATGACATTTTCATTTGCCATCCCTTTAAATCAAAACCACTCCCTAAGTTTTAATATCATGATCAAATAATTCTAAATCAAGCCTCATGCCAAATCACCCCTAAATGCCAAAATTTCTAAAACCTATTTCCATGAAATTGACCAAGCTTTGCCCCAAGCCAAATGGAGCCATGAAGCCATGCACAAGCCATATGCAAGCCATAGGAGCCACTTTCCACCTCACCAAGCCATTAGTGGCAAAAGGAGGAGGTTCTTTCTTAATCCCTCATTATCTTTTTAAACCCCATTCATGTAACACTCTAATCCAAGTTAGTCACCTCACCATGGATGGGGACCTCACCACCCTTTCCTAGCTGACCCAAGTGACTCTCCCTCAGCCCAAAGTCAAGCCTTGGGGGGGTGCACCAAGCCCCAAAACATGGCTTGACCAAATTGAACCCAAAATGAGCCCTAACCCCATTCCATTTAAATCAACTCCTTTACACATGACCAAAGCTAATTGAATTCACCAAACACCAACCCTGACTACACTGCGTCAGATGGTAACTTAACCCTGGCTGGACCACCACCTAGGCCGCCGAAAAACACCAGGCCGAGAGCTCCATGTCAGCCAAAATTTCTAATTTGAGCTTCCTGAGTTGTCCCAACCCCAATGGACACTAGGGCTCTTCTTCTCCTCCTTTGAGCAGCTGATCCCAGCCTTCAATTGCCTCTGGGAAGCCCCAAAGCCATGGCTATTTAAACTCCTCACCTCCACGGCCAAAAGGTTAGATGCACTGGACATTAGTGAAACCCTGCCAAATTGGTTCCAAACTCCTCTACTAACCTAGAGCAGTTGATCCCCACTGAAATCCAGCCCTAAAATCCTCTCTGTTAGTCCAATTTCTGAGCTCAATTTTAAGCTTAAAAACAGGACACTTCACCACGGTGAGCCAATCTTCAAATTGATCGACCCTACACCTTCACCAGACCAAGAGAAGAAGTTCCTTAGTGGAAGCCCCCTCATTAGGCCACCCAATCTCTCCAGCCGTCAAAGCTTGAAATTGGTCTTGGTCACTTTCATACATAGACAATTCTTCAGAGCTAGAGACTTCATCTGGAGCTTCCTTGGGAGCAATCGAAGGTGCCACAACTCTCTGATTGAAGCTTCACTTCTCAGAGCAAAAGTATTAACCTCTTCTTCCTCCCGAGCTTCTATGGATTCCTTATTTTGTTTAGCTTAGATTCAATACATCATAGCCGTATGGATGTGTTCCCCTTGTTGAGACGAGTCCATAGAGCCTAAGATCATGCAATTCGGTTGAGTATCGAGTGAGATCTTAAGGTTAGAAGTGGACGGCTCTCAGGACGCACCAGTCGTGGACGATGACCAGCCGCCGTCGGATCGAACATGTATCGGGTGGACGGTCAGGATCTCGTTGAATGGAGTAACGGGACATGAACCGTGGGCCGCGTGGCGCTGAGTCAGATGGCGACGTCGAATCAAAAAGCGCCGCGTGGGACTTCGGAGCTGCTGAGGATGAGTCGGCATCGCGCTGGATAAGTAGAAAAATAGGGATTTTCTGAATTTATTAAATAGTCAGAACTTCAAAAATTCATATCTTTGCATAGAAAAATCATAAAAATGAAAGAAAAATACCCTCTTGCTCAGTGAACAGAGGAGAATAATGTGAAAATATAATTAAGTTAATTTGTTGAGTCTATGATTTTTAATGATTTAAACACTCTCTGTGATGTTTTAATACTTCACTTGCATACATAATTCATCATGACATGAGACCATAGGGCTTTTGTAGCCTCTGTTCTTGGGAACATTCCCTGAATTTTCGAAGGACACAGGTCATCTCTATGGCAAGTTATGTATTTTTCATGTTTATATGTCTGTTTTGGGATTTTAATTCTAATAATTAGCATATTGCTTAAAAAATTTTAGAAAAAGTAGGGGAAGTACCTCTAGACAAGATGACCCTAGGAAAATTATGATTTAATTTAATTCCTTAAGAATAACCTTAATTAGCCCAAATACTTAAAATTGAACTTTATTTAATTAGGAGAAACCACACATCAAAATCACTTAGAAATAATTCTCCACTGTCACTTAGGATACAGAGAACCTCACATAAAAATTTCAAGTCAATTGGAAATAATTCAACCCATTAAATGAATTAATTAAGTGAAATAGTTATTTTGAAAATTAAAAAACTCATAAAACCTAAAATACACTTCAAAAATTCACCAAGTTGGTTTTGTGGGCTCTCTGATATCAGAGGAGTCTAAGAAAATTAAAATTGAAATTTTCTAAAAATTTTCATTTTTAACCCCATTTTTAATATTTTAATAATTAAAAAATTTAAAAAATCACAAAAATATTAAAATTCATAAAAATGTCATATTTGGTCCCCTAATCACTTAGAAACCAACTAAATATTTTTCCTAAGTCTCTAAGTTAAGATATTGAATTTTAAAGGCTTAATGTAATTTTTAATATTAAAAAAATGAATTTTCAAACCTTCCCACTAAAATAATTCTAATAAATCAAAGAAAAATAAAAAAAATATAAAATTTGTTTCTATGAACTCCTTGAGATCAAGAGATTTAAGGAAAATATAAAACACAATTTTCAAATTTAATTTAATTTTATAATTAATTAATACCTTAAACTTTAAAATAATTATAATAAATAAAATAAAATTTAAAAAATTATCAAAATTGGTCTAAGAGGTCCTCTGGTCAGTAGGAACATCCCATAATTTTTCTAAGGACAGAAACCTTACGTTGGTCATGTTGTTGAATTTTCATTGAAAACCCTTATTTTTCATTAAAATAATTATATAAATTAAATTAAAAATGGAAAAAAACACATTTTCTCCTCTAATGTCTTAATTGACATGTGAATAAGGTGACATATAAATTTCAAGTTCATTTGAACTCAATTTAATGAGTTATGAAGTAAATATGCTTAAGAGGGCATAAAGGTAATTAAGGATTTTAACCCTAATTAACACTTTAGGTTTAATTAAAGAGAAGGTAAAATATTTGATCTTAATTTTATCTTGGAAGATTGAAGCTTAGGGAAATTAAGGGGTAGAAACCCTTTAGTCACTTTGAAAAATATCAAAATGGAACCTTAATTAATTAAATCATTTAAATTTCGGGAGAATAATTAAAATTTGGATTATTAACATTAAGGATATGACTTAAGAAGATATCAACTCTCTAATATAAAATCCCTAAATGGATCAATTCAATAATATTCAACTCTTAATTAATTTTAAAAATGTTGATGATTGAAATTAATAATTAAAAAAGGGGGAAATAACCCTTAATCAAATTAAAGCTTAAAACATTAAACGTTTTAATAATCAATTTAAAATAAATCTAAACATTTAAAACTAATTTGAAATCACTTAAGAACAAACTTAAAACAAATTTAAAACATTAAAGTTAATCTGGAATAATTCATAAATTACAAGTTTATAATCAAAGAAAACTAAAACGGTTTAAAATATTCAAAATGAACTTTAAAAGGTTAAAACTCTCTAAAATAATAAAAATTAATTGAATTAAAATAACCTGAACATTTTTCCAATCTTAAAATTATTAATCAAAATTTTATAACTAAACCAAATCACTTTAAATCATCAATTCCAATTTTAAATTAAGAATTATTAAAATCTTTAATGAACTAATTTGCCCTTAAAAGCTTCCATTATTATAATTTTTTTTTTCATGAAGTGTCAAATGAAATGTCACCTTACTCACAAGGATAATCAAACATCCTAGTTCACTGAGAAAGAGACAAAATTTAATTAAATTCTTGGATGATCAATTCATCATTACAATGAAATTCATTTGGACTCGAAATAATCCCAGAAGCATTAAAAAGATGTTTAGGACTCGTCCTAAGCACTATCTCAATATGATGGGATGTTTAAGAAGAACAATTGAACTTAATTATTCTTTGATGAAGAAAATCATCCATAAAACACAAGAACCTAGACGTCATAGGAATTGACTAGCGATAGGATTAGGATTTTAGTAGACAACCAGAACCTTCCTTTAGCTTTACATAGGTATTTCTTGCAATTATATGAATGTTCTAACATGTGTTTTAAGTGCAGCCGGGAATGACGAGAAGACCCACCAGGTATTCTTTTATTTTATTGCAATTTACTTACCTGCACTGTACTTTACTTCTCTTGCATGTTAAACAACAATGTCACCCTGCATGAAAACTGAAACTTTTAGGATAGCCACAAAACTGAAACCCAAAACTAAATAAAAATCAACACAAGATAAAATTCATAGACACAATATTTAAAAGATAAAACAACTCAAAATTTAATCACAAACAGAACAACAAAACTACAACTGTAACTAAATTAAAACATCTCGTTGGATGATCGGGAATACCTCGGATGATGTAACTTACGTGTTGCTAACGGGATTTCCCATGGTCTAAATGAAAGTGTGGAACTCATTCAGTTGAGTTTAACAAATTCATTTGGACTAAATGAATCCGATGAAAATAATGGTGCTGGAATGATGGAACCATGGGATCTTAACCCATGTTGTTATAATTAACTTTAAGGTTCCCCTAACAAAATTTTAAGACATCTGAATCTTAAGACATTCTCTAAATCAAAACACTTCTCTCATCTCCTGATTGTCATCTTCTAAAACCAAACCTCTGCAATAACAAGGAGCTTGGAGCACAGTGGGCAGCATGGCCATCTTCATCAGCAGAACTTGCATCTACTTCAGCAAAACCTTTCTTAGAATTAAATAATCAAGCCATAGGATTTTCGAGGAAGTTTGTCTAGTGCAACATAAATCTTCAACTTTTCGTTAGGCATTTGCATAATCATGTTATGCAAATTAAGTCCTAACCGATCTTAGGACTCCGAGGTAGTCATTTGGTACGACATAAACCCTCATATCTTCGAGGTTATTTTTGTGATTAAATCATACAAGCATAAGTCCTAATTAATTAAAATTAGCAGGATTGAAACATTAAATAAACTCTCAAATTGAAGCCAAACAATAAGATAGTCGGGAAGTCACCGAAGTTCACTTCGGATCCGTGGCATCCCCTACTTCTCTTCCATTGGATTCCCAAAATAAACTGTTCTTAATTTGATTCAATCCCTTTCGAAATTCCAAAATTCAATCCTTCAAAAACTCAAACTTTGAAATTCTTGAGAACAAAACCACTGATCATTATCGAGAGTTTTCTTAAATGATTCCCGTCATTTAAGATGTAATTAACTATAGGGCTTGCCCTTATAGGGAACTTTAAGAACCTGAGTAATATAAACCCTGCTTAAATCATTTATATTAAGTAGGGAACTTGTCGGCTTATAAAATTGGTTCGTCGACCAAACGGATGTCACAAATCTTCTAGTTTATTTAATCGAGCCCCATCATCAAGCAGTGTGTCCATTCTTCGGGATAGATACATGGTTTGTGATGCGGTGCTCGTTTATATAAACTATTTGGGATGTAAGATCGATTTGATTTCATATCTTAAAATTTTCAAACTTAAAATTATTTTCAAAAACCAAATGCTACTTTTCAAATTATATATATATATATATATAAATTAAAATTTAAAATTCACCGACAACTTCTGTAGGTGACCCCTTTTTAAAATACAACACTCAACCCAAAAATAAGCCGTACACCTAGGCACCCTTTAGTTAGTGACTAGGCTTCAACATGTGTTCAAATGTCCCAATCAGTTGAAAGACCTCTAGATCCTTGCGCTTGATAGTTTGGAAAGGTATTTTTGGGTGTCAGCGCGCCCTGGGATCGGTGCTGGGGCACTGGTCTTGCCCATAATGCTAATTTTCACAAGGACACCTAATGAAGCAATTTTTTGATCCATAAGTTACGGGAGACTCTATTTGAGTGAAATGCGGTTCCATAGTTTTGAAGCAAAACATTCTCATTAGCAATTTGCAGAGAAATTAACTCTAAAAACAGCCTTAGACCACGGTACGGGTAGGGTGTCCTAAACCCTAATTTTCCTGTAACGCGTGTAGGACAATACCATGGCTTCTTCTGAAGGTAAGAGGTTCTAGATGGACATATAGTGACTTTTAAACATCAGTTTAGCACCAAGAGTGTCTCATGTCCTGAACAAACCATTCCAAAGGGGGTTTCTCGGGTAGGACTGAATCGCTGCCAACCCTAGCTACTTGCCCCGAACAAGCACTAAGGAGTCTCGGTTGCATGTCTAGAGCTACTGGATGCTACAAAGAGACTATAAACCATCTTGAATAATCCAGGTGGACACCCTACATCCATGTGGCATCTGGAGCAGCCTGAGATTTTCTCGATGTCTATGTCAATGTTGGTGTCATCGTTTGGACTCACCACTCTGTTTATTTATCATATCGTCCTAGTCTTCAAACGATCTTATTTCTTCGGATCATGTAGAGGATCCTCAGATAATAAGAAATTTGAAGAAAATAAGGTCTGATAAAATAGAAAACAGTAGAATAAAAATGTATGTGACAATCTTTATAAAAGGAGAGTCAAGAATACTTTATTCTATAAATTTTATATAAGGAAGATCACATGTAAGATTTTGATTACCAGAGATTTCTAGGTGTGATACCTATTTTGAGTTCTTAAATCTTCTATAGAAGTAAGCTCTTATAGTTAATTACATCTTAGGCAATCAAGATTGTCTAAGAAAACTTCTGATTAATGTTAACACAAGTTTCTATAGAAGTTTTAAGAACAAGGAAAGAAACTTAAACATTCAATCCTAAGGGTAGCATGTCATATTACTCTAAAGTTTGGCTTTGTCAATGTCATTTGTTATGTTTGTTTTATTTTGTTTTGTTTTGTTGTTTGTCATTCTAATTTTATTTTGTTTGTTAATGTCATTGTTTTGTTGTTTTGTAATTTGTTATCTGTTTGGTGGCTATCTTAAAAGTTTAGGTTTCACAGCTATCCTAAAAGTTTAGGTTTAGTTTTGTCGTTATTTTGTTTTAGTGTCATTTTGATTTTGTTTTGTCAATGTTATCTTGTTAATGTTGTTTTGTTTTATTTTGTTTTGTTAATGTCGTGGTTTTGATGTTTTGATTTTATTTTGTTTTGTTGTTCGTCCTGTCTTTAGAATGTCGCCCTGCAAAACAGAGTTAGTACACCTTAATAACATGCAAAGTAAATCTAAAGCGGAACTTATCTTCAACCTGCAAGAAAAACAGTGTCAGAGTAATTCTCACAAAAGAAATATTGTCAACTTTATTTCTTTGGTTGATTTTAATATGAGTTAGGTTTAAGAATTTTAGATTCAATTTCGTTTGAATCTAGGGGCTTTGAGTCTAGGTTTGACTTAGGCATATTTGACCTAAGTAATATTTTGAATTAGATTCGATGTGGATTGAATCTAATTTAAGTTTGGATCAAGTTCAATATAGGTTGAACCTGGGTTAAGTTTGGATTAAGTTCAAAGTAGATGAACTTTAAGTTGGGTTTGAGATAGATTTGGATCCAAATTGGGTTGAACCTAAGTATAGGTTCAGGTTAAATTCAATGTATGTTGAACCTCAAAGGTTTCAGTTTGACTCAGGTTCAAATTGAGTTAAACCTAATTTTTGACTTAAGTTTAGGTTGAGTCTAAGGTTTAGTCAACTTGAGTTTAAGTTAGGTTGAACCTAAGTTAGCAGTTGATTTAAGTTCAATATGAGTTGAACCTAAGATTTGGTTAACTTGGTTTCAAGTTAGGTTGAACCTAAGTTATAAGTTGTTTTAGGTTCAATATGGGTTGGACCTTGGGTTCAAGTTAGGTTGAACCAAAGTTAGAAGTTGATTTTGGTTCAATATGGGTTTAACATGAGGTTTGGTTAACTTGGGTTCAAGTTTGGTTGAATCGAAGTTAGAAGTTGATTTAGGTTCAATATGGTTTAAACCTAAGTTATGGTTATCTTGGGTTCATGCTAGGTTGAACCTAAGTTTAAAAGTTGATTTAGGCTCAATATGGATTGAACGTAAGGCTTGGTTAACTCGGGTTCAAGTTAGGTTGAACCGAAGTTAGAAGTTGATTTATGCTCAATATAGATTGATCTTAAGGTTTGGTTAACTTGGGTTCAAGTTAGGTTGAACCGAAGTTTGACGTTGATTTAGGTTCAATATGGGTTGAACCTAAGGTTTGGTTATCTTAGGTTCATGTTAGGTTGAACCTAAAATTAAAAGATGATTTAGGCTTAATATGGGTTGAACCTAAGGCTTGGTTAACTTTGGTTCAAGTTAGGTTGATCGAAGTTAGAAGTTGATTTAGGTTCAATATAGGTTGAACCTAAGGTTTTGTTAACTTGGGGTCAAGTTAGGTTCAACCGAAGTTAGAAGTTGATTTAGGTTCAATATGGGTTGAACCTAAAGTTTGGTTATCTTGGGTTCAAGTTAGGTTAAACCTAAGTTTAAAAGTTGATTCATGCTCAATATGGGTTTAACCTAAGGTTATCTGGAATTCAAGTTAGGTTGAACTTAAGTTTAAAAGTTGATTTAGGCTCAATATGGGTTGAACCTAAGTTTTGGTTAATCTGGGTTCAAGTTAGATTGAACCTAAGTTTAAAAGTTGATTTAGGTTCAATATGGGTTGAACCTCAGTTAGGAGTTGATTGAAGTCTAATTAAAAATAGACTTAATTAACGTTTAGGATTCCTTAATCCTAATATAAGTAAGGCTTAAGAGTTAATTAAGTCTAATTAGAGTTAGACTTAATTAGGGTTTAAGGTTGTTTAAGCCTAATGTAAGGAAGGCTTAAGAGTTAATTAAGTCTAATTAGGATTAAACCTAATTAGGGTTTAAAGGTATAATTAAATCTAATTTAGGTAAGATTTAATTGGTTAATTAGACCTAATTAGGGTTAGGTCAAATTAGAGTTTAGGATTAATCAAACCTAATTTAGGTAAGGTTTAATTGGATTAATTAGGCCTAATTAGAGTTTAGGATTAATTAGACCTAATTTAAGTAATGTTTAATTGGATTAATTAGAGCTAATTAAAGTTAGGTCTAATTGGAGTTTAGGATTAATTAAACCTAATTTAAGTAAGGTTTAATTGGATTAATTAGACCTAATTAGGAATGTCTAATTAGGGTTTATTAAGTTAAACTTGTGATTAGGGTCTAATTAGGGTTTATTAAGTTAAACTTGTGATTAGGGTCTAATTTAGTTTAATTAGGTCATAATGGTGTCTTAGACCTAATTAGAGTTTATTAAGTTAAACCTAATGTGATTAAGGTCTAACTTAGTTTAATGAGGTCCTAATGGTGTCTTAGACCTAATTAGAGTTTTTTAAGTTAATCCTAATGTGGTTAAAGTCTAACCTGGTTTAATTATGTCTAATTGATGTCTTAGACCTAATTGAGGTTTATTAAGTTAAACCTAATGTGGTTAAGGTCTAACTTGGTTTAATTAGGTCTAATTGTACCTTTGACCTAATTAGGGCTATTAAGTTAAACCTAATGTGATTAAGGTCTAACTTGGTTTAATTAGGTCTAATTGATGTCTTAGACCTAATTGGGGTTTATTAAGTTAAACCTAATGTGATGAACATCTAACTTAGTTTAATTAGGTTCTAGTAGTGTCTTAGACCTAATTAGAGTTTATTAAGTTAAACCTAATGTGGGTAAGGTCTAACTTGGTTTAATTTTTAATTAGGTCTAATTGATGTCTTAGACCTAATTGAGGTTTATCAAATTAAACCCAATTTGGTTAAGGTCTAACTTGGTTTAATTAGGTCTAATTGATGTCTTAGACCTAATTGAGGTTTATTAAGTTAAACCTAATGTGGTTAAGGTCTAACTTTGTTTAATTAGGTCTAATTGATGTCTTAGACCTAATTGGGGTTTATTAAGTTAAACTTATTGTGGTTTAGTTCTAACTTAGTTTAATTAGGTCCTAATGGTGTCTTAGACCTAGTTAGAGTTTATTAAGTTAAACCTAATGTGGTTAAGGTCTAACTTAGTTTAATTTGGTCCTAACGGTGTTTTAGACCTAATTAGAATTTATTAAGTTAAACCTAGTGTGATTAAGGTCTAACTTGGTTTAATTAGGTCTAATTGTGGATTAAACCTAATTATGATTTATTCTTGTCTTAAACCTAATGTAATTAAGGATTAAGCTGTTTAATCAGGTTTAATGAGGAATTAAACCTAATCAGAGTTTAATTTGTTTTATGCCTATGTGTTTAAGACATAAAAAGAATTAACTAGGTTTAATATGTAGTTAAACCTAATTTGGGTTTAGTTTTTGTACTAACCAATGTTTTGATGGGTATAATTAGGTCTAATGGTGGGTTAGACCTAATTGAGATTTGCCTTAGGCCCATTTAAAGCTAGACTCAAGATTGACTCAGTCCAATGTTGAATGGGCTATGTGAGATGATTTAAAGTAATTATCTTAGTTTTAAAAGATTTTTGGGTTTAAATATAAGTTTATAATTTTGACCCTAAAAAGCTTAAGATGTCATTTTCAACTCTCCAAAGGTTAAGATTTGTCTTTTTAGGGTTTATGTTTGTCATCCTAAGGTTTTTGAACAATTTTAAAATTATTTTTCCTATTTCCTAACTTTTATAATTATTTTTGAAAATAATTACTTAAGTTTCATATGAAAATAAATATTCTTACCCAGAGACTTTTCTATCTCTTGAAAAAATCACAAAATGTTCCTAAGGATGAAAGGAATTTCATAATTTCATAATTTTTGGAGTTATAATTATTTTTAAATAATTAAATTACTTCAGAGAGTAATTAATTAATTAAAAATAAAATATAACTCATTAAATTATGATTTTGGTCTTATTATCCTCCCATCAACTTGAGTTTGAGAGTATTCTTATCATATTTTTGTGATTTTTCTATGCAAAGATATAAAATTTTAATTAATTTAAGGTTAATAGGGATTTATTTAAATCCAAATTAATCATAAATCGTCGGACGGCGCCGTGTGTCCTCAGACTCATCGAATTCGTGGTTGATCAGCTGTGGGCTCTCGAACAGTGGATCATGCTAGATTAAATCAAAGTCGTCCATTTCCCTCCACTCTGGTCTATCCAGCAAATCATCCATGTTCTAGAAGCAAAATCTCGCTTAATTCTTGATAAATTCAAGTGATTTTTGTTTATAGAGCTTCATCTGAAAGATACGAAGACATCCATACAGTGATGATCGGGTTCTAGAATGGTTTGTTTCACAAAGTGTCAAACCCGAGCTCGGTTTGAGTCTAATGATCCATACCTTGGCCTGAGTTGATGGAATTTTGATTGAAAAGGTTCCACAGCTTCTCCTTGACCTCAGAAAGCCCATGCCTAACTCAATTTGAAGTTAAATCGAGCCTAGGTGTGAATTTGATCTCAAGGTGTCTTGACTTGAGAGGAGGATGTTGAACAGTGGGTTAGAGCTTATGGAGATGGCAAATTTTGATTGGGCTTGTTTTGTAGCACTCTAGGAAGCTTCTGGAGGGGTCAAATTGAAGTTTTAATGTACTTCATTTTAGACCCCGAAAGTTGTCTTGGTTTCAGGTAGGGAGATTAGAGCAAACTTGTGGGTTTCATGGTTTAATTCTATGGGGGATCAATTTCTTAGGTTATAGGGAGAAACTTTAGTGTTCAAAGTCAGAGGAATTAGGAAGTATACAAGTGTCTCTTATTTTGGTCTCTTCTCCTTAGTCTTCTTTGGTTTGGCTTATTTATAGCCATGGATGATCACGATTGAGCTTGGGCTTGCCTAGGGGAGGTGATAACAGATCCATTATATCTTAGAGATAAGGTTTCAGCTAGGTGGTAGCTATGGTTGAGCATTCCCAGGTTAATCCATGGTGAATTCACTCATGGTTAGGGTTTGATTCCATGTCTTGGCTTGCCTCTATTGATTTCTCTTTAAGGTGGATAAGGCTTGATAATTTGCTGAAGTTACCTCCCCTACATGAAATCTATTGATCATTTAATGTTTTGAGGGGAGAATGACACCTTAGCCTCATCTTGCATCTTTGTCATGGCTTCGTCATGATGGTTTCTAACCATGGTAATTGAGGTAGTTTAAGAGATGTTCCTCTTCGATTGGATAGTCCATGGAGTGCTTAAAATGCCACTTGTATCGGCCGGCCACCTCACCTTGTGGAAGTAAGTGATTCATGCTTTAGATTAAGGGAAGATTGACACATAATCCCTTCTTCCTTTATCTTCATGAATTTGGTCATGATGAGCTCTTTTTTTGATGAAATAGATTTGGTATATGTCCATTGGGTGGGGAAGAGTTGTGTGGTGACTCAAAGTGAGCAAGTCAATTTTCATCCACCAAGTCATTTAAGGTTTTGTGAAGGCAAGACACATAAACCTTCATTTCCTTAAATTTTCAAAACTTGTTGCTTATGAGCTCATCCCATGATATAAGGGTGATCTAAGCCTTTCCTCTCTTCCATTGGCTAGGGTTAGAGGTTCCTTCCACCTAAGCATCCATGTAACTTTTCTTTTTAGGATGGCATGCAACATATTCTTTTCCTTCATGATGGTGTCATGATTAATCTTAACCTTGGTTAAAGGTTATGATTAATAGGTATTTTATGTCGTGATGAATCTAATGGGTTATGGGTGACCCATTTATGACTCCCTATAATTTATATTTAATTTCAAAAATCAATCATGGGATTTTGATGTCATGTATAATGTCATTTATGATGTCATAAATTTAAATTCAATTTAGGGTTATTTTCTTATAATTCCATTTCTAATTAGTTATGTGATTAAAAAGTTGTAGGAAATTATAATATTAACTCACGAATGAATTTAAATAATTTTGGATGTTAGTTATTTGGTTAATTTTATAAATTTGGTTCAAAATTGAGTATTTTGACGAAACTTGACTAAAGTCGATCATGTTTGACCATGATTGACCTTGGTTGACAAAGATTGACCAATTCTAGTTCAAGGATGACCCATGTGACTTATCCAACCTTTTCATGGTTGGGTTAATCATAAGCCTCATGGGTTTTGTCATTATGGGTTTGGTTTGGTCATGTTGAACAATTTTAGGGTTTAGGTTGACCCAATGGTCAATTTGGTGAACTTTGGATTCTACATTGATTACCTTGACCAGTGAGACTTGATCAGGTTAATGTTTGACCATAATTTCAATATGGTGGTCATGGGGTCATGAATTGACCATTTTGACCGAGGTTGACCATTTGAGTCAAGGGTTGACCAGTTTGGTCAATGTGGTGGTTATTGGGTCATGGATTGACCATTTTGACCTATGTTGACTATTTAGGTCAAATGTTGACCAGTTTGGTCAATGGGGTGGTCATTGGGTCATGGATTGACAATTTTGACCTAGTTTAACCATCTATGTCAAGGGTTGATCTGTTTGATTAATATGATGGTCATTGGGTCATGGATTGACCATTTTGACCTAAGTTGACCATTTTAGTCAAAGGTTGACCAGTTTGGTCAATGGGGTGGTCATTGATGCACCAAAAATATATATTGTTCTTGCTATATAATTTTACCCATTTTTGGTGATATTGCACTTTAAAGAAAGGTATTTTTCATGATTTGTTGCATGTATGATGATTTTAGGTGATTGGAGTGAAAAGAAGCAAAAATGAATGAATTTGGAGCGAAAAAGAGCAAAATGGGAGAAAACAACTTCTAGTGTCGCTGACGCCAGAATGGGCGCTGCCTGCGCCATTTTCCCGAGAACCCCAGAATTAATTGACGATAGAGAGTTGGGGCATCGCCGGCGCCCAATGTCGGTGAAATTTAAATTTGAAGAGTTTTGGCGACTTTTTGAAGGGTTGCTTAAGGAAACACTTGAGAATTCATTTCTAAAATATATGAAAAAAGTGTAGAGTTTAGGAGATTTTGGTGAGGGAGATAAGTGTGTGTCAGTGGAAGAGAGTTAGGGCTTAGACGTGAAGATTTGAGAGGGATTCTTCTCCAAGGAGTGAAGGAGGAGTAAATAGAAAGGAATTAGTCCAGCAGTTTAGTTTAGATTTGATCTTATCAATGGAAGCATTGAATTAAGTTTGTTTGACCCTGCCTTTAAGAAGATGAACCCCAAGATAGGTAAGTGGGAGATGAGCATGAGTGAATCCAGTGAATTCAGCAATCCAGTGATTCAACTGGATGGGAACATTCGTACCAGTAGAGAAGGTCCATTTATGAAGGTTGAGATTCATACCAGAAGTCTCCTGAAAATGATGGAGAGCATGGTGAATAGCTCTGACTGCAGGCCTTGAAGCTTTGGAGAAGATAATAAGGTCATCAGCATAAGATAAATGACTGATAATCAAATTAGACTTGTGGTGATAAGCTAAATGTGGAGATTTCTGAAATAAAGCATCTAGTAGTTTTGAAATATAGTTAAAAGCAAGAATAAAGATTGTGGGGGAGAGGGGATCACCTTGCTTAATGACCCTAGTGGCACTAAAGAAACCATGACTCCTGCCATTAACCATAACAAAATTGGCATTGCAGGTAAGCCATCTTTTAATTAAATTAATAAAGGTAGGTTGGAATCCTCTAGCAGTCAGAGTCTCCAGAATGAATGTCCAGCTGATGGTATCAAATGCCTTTTGGATATCAAGTTTAAAGATAGCATTATGGCCTCTGCATTTCTTATCCAAATCAAGTAATAATTCCTGGGCAAGCAAAATGTTGCCTGAGATGGATCTACCTTTGATAAAGGCAACATGGTTTTCAGTGATGAGGTGAGAAAGATGAGGTTGGAGCCTGTTAACCAGAATCTTGCTGATGATTTTAGAGATAACAGTGGTTAAGCTGATGGGTCAGAAATCACCCCAAACAGATCTAATGTTGTTTTTTGGGATCAAGATGATGGTGGAAGAAGTAAAGTACTTGGGAGGGTCAATCCCATGGAAAACATTTTGTATAGTAGAAACCACATCTATACCAATGATATGCCAGCTAGTTTTGTAGAAGGATGAGGTGAAGCCATCAGGTTCAGCTGCCTTGTTGCCATCAATGGAGTCAAGAGCAGATTTGATTTCAGCTTCAGAAGGAGGCTGAGTGAGTGAGAGATTTTTTACATAGTGAGAGTCATCCTGAAAAAGAACAGTATTAATTTGAGATATGTGAGAAGAAGTGCCAGTAAAAAGAGCTTTGAAATGATTTACTGCATCAGCAGCAATATCTTCAGGATCAGATAATTTGAGCCCAGCAGAATTAGTAATATTAAGGGTCATATTGTATTTTCTCCTGTAATTGATACAAGCATGTTAGAACCTAGTGTTCATGTCTCCATCCACAAATTTAGTTACAACAGTCTTTTGTTTAAGGAAGAGATCTTAATAAGTGATTTGTGTGAGCAAATTAGCATTGGCATCAAGTAGATCAGCTTCTGAATTGATACCTTGTTGCACCCCAGCTTCTAAGGTTAGAACCTCCCTTTCAGCAGCCTTGAGCTTTTCTTCAACATTACCAAAAGTGTTCCAGTTCTAAGATCTAAAATGTTTAGTAGTCTGTTTGTGCAATTGCCATAGAGTTGTCCAGGAATTGATGTTGTTCTCAACTTTCCAGATTTTTTCCAGTTCAGATAGAATGCCTGGGTGTTTGAGCCACATATTTTGGAATCTGAAGGGGCCACCTCCTCCTTGATCAGTGTTGCTTATAAGCATAAGAGAGGTCTGTGATCAGAACATGTCATGACAAGATGAGTATTGAAAGTGAAGGGAAAATGTTGAAGCCATTGGAAGTTTACTATAAATCTATCAAGTCTTTCCCAAGTGTTACCCCTTCTCCAAGTGAATTTGGGCCCATGGAAACCTAGGTCAAAGAGAGAAGCATCATTTAAGAAGTTGTTAAATCCGGACATTAATGCGTGTAGAGGAGGATTACCACCTTTCTTCTCAGTAGGAGAAGTTAAACAGTTGAAATCACCTCCTAAAATCCAAAAAGAGTTGCTGGAGAGATAAATATGGAGTAAATCTTGCCACAAAATTTGTTGTTGGATTGCATTGCAGCTAGCATAAACAAAAGTAGCTTGGCCTTGATGTTCCCCTATGAAGAAATATATATGCAGAAATTGTAGATGATCAATCAGTACTGTCCACCGAAGTTCAAATCTAGCAAACAACTAGATTTTATTGTTAACATTAGCAGCAAAAGAGAAATGAGGGAATTTGTGAAGAATGTGTTGTTGATTTATTGTAACCATAGGTTCAAAAAGAGTAAAACACCATAAATGGTGGGATCTAACAAGCTGTTTTAATCTTTTAAGGGAAGAAGAGTGAGCCACTCCCCTTATATTCCAGCAAAGGAGTTTGATCATAGAGAAGTTTTTCCTTTCCCCCTAGTATTATAAGGGGCAGTTGGGGAGGTATCTAAAGGGTCATTGATGAGCTTAGTGTCAATTGTAAGTTTTAAATTTGTCTTGCTCTTCCTTCTTTTGTTGCTTTTTTGAGTCTTCCATTCAAAGTGTAGATCATCATTCAGTTGGGCAATTTTTGGGGTTGTGATTTCTAGTAAATCCTCTTGACTAGGGGGAAGCTGATCCAAAGGACCTACCAAATCTTCAAGTTGAAGACTAGGTGGTTGACCTCCTTCAATGGGAGTTTGAGGCACTGTGTCTTCATTTGGGTTTTCATGATGTTCCAAAGGAGCAGTGACATCAGCCTCTTCCACAGTAGTTGCAGGGGTATCTTTTGCAGTGTTTACAGAATTCATCAAGACAGCCTCTTCTATCATAGAGGTAGGGACTTCCTGAGCAGGTTCCTGAGCAGGTCTCACTTTAGTAGTAGTGGTTTTTTTTCTTTGGGGAGGGTGAAGTCTGTAGTAAGAATCCTCTATGTGTCCAAACATCCTGTAGTGTGAGCAATATAGAAGCTTATGCTCAACCTCAAATTCCTGCCAAAAAAGTTCATCATCACCAGCTTTAACCCAGATTCCCTTAAGATCAGGGAGGGTGATGTCTCTTTCAACTTAGACCCTTGCATCAGCTGATCTAGCCATATCAAAGGTGGGTGAATCAACCTTCAAAGGGGTGCCCAGCACTTGACTGATGTTGAAAATGACATTAGGATGATAATATTTTATAGGTAGATTAGGGAGTTTAAACCACATAAGGATGATTGGAGGTTCTTTAGTGGTGTCAAAGTCAGGTGTCCATTTGATTAACTTCATAGTGGCACCTGCAATGACAATAACTTGTTTTCCAAAGAGTCTTGCATAGTCTTCTTCATTGGATAATCTAATAAGTAGATGGTGGCCATCTATCAAACCAAGCTTCCAGAAGCCAGTTAAAGCAAGACTATCTAAAAAGTTCCTCACTGATTCCATTTTGGGGTGGCCCATTTGGAATTTACCAATTAATGTAAATTTGACAACTGAAGTGAGTTGGTGGACTTCATGGGAAGTAAATGTTACTGCATGCTAGCCATTAATAGTTCCAGGGGGTCTTAAATAAGGGCAGGTTCCTTTTCCAGCCACAACATCATAAAATGCTTATGGGAAAACAAGGTAATCAAATGATTTATGTTGAGATTGGCCACTGCCAACAACACCTGCATAGGTGGCCTTAGCCCATTGGGCATTGGTAGCAATGTCAATGGGGAAGGGTCTGGCCATAGCAGATCAAAGGCAGTGAAGCAGAAAAAAATGGAGCAGGAACAAGGCTCCAAAGGCAGAAAATCCAGAGAAGAAGTAAAAAGAGTATAAGCAAGGTTCCAAAAACAGAAAATCCAGTGAAGAAGAGTCCACAAAGAATGCAACACCACCAGAGAACTTCAAAGTAATCAATGGAATAGTAACAAAATTTGAAAAGGATGAGCTCGAGAAAGAAGAGAGAGACCAAAACAGCTTAAAGCACCACCAAAACCCAAAACAACAAAGCAAACAAGGATCATAAATACCATCCACAACAGAGAACCTACCATGTGCCGCCAAGAGCTCCATTAGAGAACAAACCCAAGCAGAGCAGAATCAACAGCCGCCATATATATATATATATATATATATATATATATATATATATATATATATATATATATATATATATATATATATATATATATATATAAAAGAAACTTGCCAATGGCAAGTGATTCATTAGATTACTTTTCAGAGATACAATCTAAGGTCTAACATGTGGTAGAACCAAAATGTCACTATGAAGCAAAAAAGCTAGAGGGGGGAGGGGATAATACATTAAGAACAATATCTTCATTAATACATCCTTGATTAGCAAGCCAGCTATGCAGGAGCATTAGCTTCTCCGGGAACATAATGGAATTCCACCCGCATGAGATTATGGAACTCAAGCAAATCTTCCAAGCCATCTTTTGATATGCCAAGGGGCAGAAGTATCATTATAAAGAAGCCGAATACTAATAGAGGAGTCGGTCTCCAAGCATCAACTCGTTTGATTTTGCATTGGAGAGCAATCTTTAAGGCCCAATATATAGCAATAACCTCAGCCTTCAAGTGCATCCAAGGCCCAGGTGGGGGACTGAAAGGATAGAAGACATTTCCCCATATGATTTCGAATAAACCACCAAAACCAGCTTTCGTCCCGTAGTAGCTACCATCGGTATTTACCTTCAACCGGGGGAGGGAGGAGGAGACCACTTAACCGAGTAAAGGGGTGTATTTAGGAACTTCGCAGATGGGCAATGTATGCAAACAGGCTTGAACCTGTGAAGCCTTTGTAGTTTCTGAAGATATGCTATGCAATTGGCAGCTGTCAACACATAAGAAGGAGTTCGTTCCTCAAATTTAGCTTGGTTTCTACACAGCCAGATGAACCAAGCTACCAGGCAAGGGATGACCAAGAGACCCGCTTGCTTCCAATCCAATAAACTAGGAGTCCAGTGTAACCAACTCAACTGCATGGTGTCAATCTTCAGATTGCTCAGTAGCTGTGTCCAAACCTGTTGGGAGAAGTGGCAGGAGAAAAAAAGATGTTCAATTGACTCCTCCCTGCAGTGACACAGAAGACAGATTGAAGGTCCCCTCAACCCCTTCATCTTTAAGATATCATCGGTTGGGAGTAAATTGTGTCTAGTTCTCCAACGAAAAAGGATATGGAAGGGGTTAAAAATTTGTCCCGAATTCCCGCCCCACCTGGATCTCCTCCCAACGTAAATTGTGGTAATAGATATAAGCGACAAGTTTCGAGAGTGTTTATTTTTAGTGATCGGCTTATCCTTCTGATTGGGGTTGATAGTAGAGTGTTGAATCTACTGCATCTGCTCCTTACTCAGTAGCTGATTAAGAACCTGACAATTCCAGTGATCATCCTGCCAAAAGTCTTTCACCTTACTGTTCAAAGGGGTACATTGATTGTTGGGAGATAGTTTATCACCTCCCCAGCTCCACTGGTCCAACCAAAAATTAATAGATCCCTCCCCCAGCTCCCAAATAAAGAGCAATTCAGCCTTCTCCCTGATTTTCAGAAGTTTAACCCATAATCTGGAGTCTCCCAATTTAGGTTGGATGGTAGTTGGATGAGCCTGCCTGCAGTACTTACCATGAATGAATTTTGCCCAGAGAGTGTCCCGAGCTCTGAACCCGATCCAAATTTTGCATAGATTGATGAAACTCATATGTTCAAAGCTTTTGAATCCCAGCCCTCCTGCTGTTAGAGGTTTGCACAAGCTTTCCCAACTTTTCCAGTGTATTTGTTTATGTTGGCCAGCCCATAGAAATTTATTAAACAGTCTCCCAAGTTGTTGTTGAGTACTTTTTTCATAGCAAACATTTGCAAGGCATAAGATGGTATAGCAAGGAGAATGCTTTTTAGTAAGGTAATTCTACCCCCATTAGAGAGAAAGGTATTAGTCCAGCAGTTGATTTGCTTCTTGATCTTCTCCATAGCCTCTTGAAATTGTGTTTGCCTAGTTCTGCCCTTTAATAACTGAACTCCCAAGTAGCTGATAGGTAGAGAAGCTGGTTTGAATTTAGTGTAATTAGCAATCCATGATTTCATATGAGGCTTCACCTTGGAACTAAGAAATAATTGACATTTCTGGAGATTGAATTCCGATGCCGTATATGGAGCTAAAGTGGTGTAAAATCCTGGTGATCCCTTTAACAGCAGCTTTAGAGGCTCTAGAGAAGATAATCATGTCATCAGCATAGGATAGATGGCTGATCATCAAATTGGATCTATGATGAAACTGGTGTTGAGGAGAAGTTTTCATGAAGTCGTCGAGCAGTCTGGATAGGTGATCAAATACCAGAATAAAGAGAGAAGGGGAGAGGGGGTCTCCCTGCTTAATGCCTCTAGTGGCATGGAAGAAGCCATGGCATTTGCCATTAAGTAAGATAGAGTGAGCATTACATTGTAACCACCTCTTGATGAGAAGAAGAAAAGCATTAGAAAATCCTCTGGCAGAAAGGCAGTTGATAATATACTCCCAGCTTATGGTGTCATAAGCTTTCTTAATATCCAATTTCATGATCAGATTGTGGCTTCTACAATCTCTATCCAGGTCAAGGATTAATTCTTGTGCTAGGAGAATATTGTCTGAAATGTTCCTGCCTTTAACAAAGGCTGCTTGGTTCTCACTGATCAGATACTTAAGATGAGGCTGAAGCCTGGTAACCAAGATCTTGCTCAATAACTTGGACATAACAGTAGTGAGGCTGATAGGTCTAAAATCATTCCAGGAGGTTCTTAACTTGTTCTTGGGAATGAGCACAATAGTAGATGATTGGAAGTATTTTGGTAGGTCCATTCCTTGGAAGAAAGCTTGCACAGCATGTATCACATCAGGGCCAATAATGGGCCAACCCTTTTTATAGAATGAGGCTGTGAACCCATCAGGTCCAGCCGCTTTGTTATCATCAATAGAATCTAAAGCATTCTTGATTTCAGTTTCCAAAGGCACCTGGGTTAACTGAAGCTCCTGCACATAGTTGATGTTTCCCTGGTAAAAATGAGTGTTTAAATGAGAGGGGTGAATAGAAACCTGAGTGAAAAGCTCTTGAAAATAGTTGATGGCATCCTCAAGCAATGGCGACGAGGTTCCAACAATAAGTCGCCATCGGCTTTGGTAATAGAGAGAACCATATTGCATTTCCTTCTGAAGTTAATAAAGGCATGAAAGTACTTAGTATTCCTGTCCCCAGCAATGAATTTAGTAGATGCAGATTTTTGTTTAAAAAAAGGATTCTTGATACTTGATAAGAGATAGGAGTTCCTCATGAGCCATATGCAAGTCCAACTCAGATCTGAGACCCCTAACCAGATCAGTCTCAATTTGAGCTATTTTAGATTCAGCTTTGCTAATATTATCATTGATGTTGCCCATTTTGTTCCAGTTCCACTGTTTGAAATGTTTTGCTGTCATCTTGTGTAAAGTCCAAAGATTGCCCCAAGGAGAATGCCCCATCAATGGTTTCCAAGCATTGCCGTAGTTCGATCCGAAAGTTCGGATGAAGTAGCCACATGTCCATAAATCTGAACTTGCCCCCATTTCCCCCCTCCACATTACTAATGGAGCAAAGGATTGGCCTGTGATCTGATCCAACCATAGAAAGGTGAGTAATGTTTGTAAAAGGAAAAACTTGAAGCCAGTGGGAATTACCAAGCATTCTGTCCAATCTCTCCCATGTGTTGCCTCTTCTCCAAGTGAAGGCAGGACCTTGAAAGCCTAAATCAAATAAGCCTGCATCATTAATGAATTGATTGAAAGAATTCATATAGGAAGTAGGAGGGGGACCCCCTCCTCTTTTCTCGCATTTAGTGGTGAGGCAATCGAAGTCACCCCCGGTATCCAAAAGGAGTTCATCCGTTGGGCAATTTGCAATAAATCGGTCCATAGGAGCCGCTGCTTCCTATAGTTGGCTGCTGGCATATATAAAGGTTGCATAGCCAACTTTATTATCAATAGAGAACTGTATATGAGTGAATTGATCATGATCCAACAACACTGACCAATTTAACTCATTTCTGGCAAAGATCCAAATTTTATTAGAGATATTGATATGAATAGAGAAGCTAGCAAAAGACTTAGTGATAATATCAAAATTCTTTTTCACCATGGGTTCCAAAATAGCAAAGCACCACAATTTGTGAAAGTGCACTAAGTGTTTAATTCTACTGATAGATGAGGGATTTGCAATCCCCCTTATATTCCAAAACATAATATTGATCATTAAGAGGATTGTCTTCCTTTCCCCCTTGTTCTAGGGAGGTTTTTAGAAGAGGGGCTGTCGGGAGGGTCCCCGGTTGGCAGCCTCATCCAAGAAATTTTGTAGTTCGATTTGTGCTTTTTCTTCGATGTCTTTTTTGGGTTTGCCATTCCTTGTTCGATCCGGTATCCATCATACCGATATCCGTCTCCGAGAAACCGGTTTCTTCCTCAACTTCTAGCAGCCCCACTTTTAATGGCCTCGGGACCGGTAAGGGGGTTCAAATTGGTTTCTACATCCCTGTTGGTTTGTGGCAAATTAGTTGCCAACATTGCAGCTGGGACTTCCTCATTAATCAAGTTAATAAGAGCATCTTGAGGTTGAATCACA
>CM040436.1:48255608-48360608 GCA_022702705.1 Papilionanthe hookeriana x Papilionanthe teres | reverse complement strand
TGATTATAGAGAAGTTTTTCGTTTCCCCCTAGTATTATAAGGGGCAGTTGGGGAGGTATCTCAAGGGTCATTGATGAGCTTAGTGTCAATTGTAAGTTTTAAATTTGTCTTGCTCTTCCTTCTTTTGTTGCTTTTTTGAGTCTTCCATTCAGAGTGTAGATCATCATTTAGTTGGGCAATTTTTGGGGTTGTGATTTCTGGTAAATCCTATGGACTAGGGGGAAGCTGATCCAAAGGACCTACCAGATCTTCAAGTTGAAGACTAGGTGGTTGACCTCCTTCAATGGGATTTTTAGGCACTGTGTCTTCAATTGGGTTTTCATGCTGTTCCAAAGGAGCAGTGACATCAGCCTCTTCCACGAGAGTTGCAGGGGGATCTTTTGCAGTGTCAACAGAATTCATCAAGACGGCCTCTTCTATCATAGAGGTAGGGACTTCCTGAGCAGGTTCCTGAGCAGGTCTCACTTTAATAGTAGTGGGTTTTTTTCTTTGGGGAGGGTGAAGTCTGTAGTAAGAATCCTCTATGTGCCCAAACATCCTGCAGTGTGAGCAATATAGAAGCTTATGCTCAACCTCAAATTCCTGCCAAAAAAGTTCATCATCACCAGCTTTAACCCAGATTCCCTTAAGATCAGGGAGGGTGATGTCTCTTTCAACTTAGACCCTTCCAGCAACTGATCTAGCCATATCAAAGGTAGGTGAATCAACCTTCAAAGGGGTGCCCAGCACTTGACTGATGTTGAAAATGGCATTAGGATGATAATATTGTATAGGTAGATTAGGGAGTTTAAACCACATAGGGATGATTGGAGGTTCTTTAGTGGTGTCAAAGTCAGGTGTCCATTTGATTAACTTCATAGTGGCACCTGCAATGACAACAGCTTGTTTTCCAAAGA
Source organism: Papilionanthe hookeriana x Papilionanthe teres (assembly GCA_022702705.1). Classification (NCBI taxonomy): domain Eukaryota; kingdom Viridiplantae; phylum Streptophyta; class Magnoliopsida; order Asparagales; family Orchidaceae; genus Papilionanthe; species Papilionanthe hookeriana x Papilionanthe teres. Next base: position 48,359,712 of record CM040436.1, on the reverse strand, counting down.
ATCTTGCATAGTCTTCTTCATTGGATAATCTAATAAGTAGATGGCGGCCATCTATCAAACCAAGCTTCCAAGAGCCAGTTAAAGCAAGACTATCAAAAAAGTTCCTCACTGATTCCATTTTGGGGTGGCCCATTAGGAATTTACCAATTAATGTAAATTTGACAACTGATGTGAGTTGGTGGACTTCATGGGAAGTAAATGTTACTGCAGGCTGGCCATTAATAGTTCCAGGGAGTCTTAAATAAGGGCAGGTTCCTTTTCCAGTCACAACATCATGAAATTCTTGTGGGAAAACAAGGTAATCAAAGGATTTATGTTGAGATTGACCACTGCCAACAACACCTGCATAGGTGGCCTTAGCCCATTGTGCATTGGTAGCAATGTCAATGGGGAAGGGTCTGGCCATAACAGATCAAAGGTAGTGAAGCAGAAAAAAATGGAGCAGGAGCAAGGCCCCAAAGGCAGAAAATCCAGAGAAGAAGTAAAAAGAGTATGAGCAAGGTTCCAAAAACAGAAAATCCAGTGAAGAACAGTCCACAAAGAATGCAGCACCACCAGAGAACTTCAAAGTAATTAATGGAATAGTAACAAAATTTGAAAAGGATGAGCTCGGGAAGGAAGAGAAAGACCAAAACAACTTAAAGCACCACCAAAACCCAAAACAACAAAGCAAATAAGGATTATAAATACCATCCACAACAGGGAACCTACCATGCGCCGCCTAGAGCTCCATTAGAGAACAAACCCTAGCAGAGCAGATTCAACAACTGCCATATATATATATATATATATATATATATATATATATATACACATGTATATAACTCTCTCTCTCTCTCTCTCTATATATATATATATATATATATATATATATATATATATATATATATATATATATATATATATATATATATATACATATATATATGCATGTGTATATATATATACATCCATATGTATATATATATATATATATATATGCATGTGTATATATATATATATATATATATATATATACATGTGTGTGTGTGTGTGTGTGTGTATATATATATATATATATATATATATATATATATATATATATATATATATATATATATATATATATAGAACAAAGTTACATATCCTTGGCATCTTCTACACTGGTGCAGAGAATCAACAAACTTGCAAACTCACTCTGGGTATCTTATCAATTCATTCATAAGGTAGGCAACAAACCTGCAAATTAGCTTGCTAGATCTAAACTTTATACTAAATTTCCTGTAATTTCTAAATCTATATCTCCTGCTCTTTTGTTTTTGTTAGATGGAGACAAGTTAGGCTTACCACATTTGAGACTCATGTAACATTCAACTTGTTGGAATGAATTACCTCCATTATTGAGGTTCCGCCTAAAGATGGAGTTGTTTTGTGCATATATATATTGATAAGAAGGAGCAACTCATGGCTCCCTACGTGTTAACAAAATTAGGAGCAAAAATAAAAGGGGGGAAAGTGGATCCCCATCTAAGATAAATAAGGAATTCATAAACTGTCCTATAGATTCCTCTTTCCACGTTACAACTCGACACAATAAAAGAAAAATCAACATAGCAATGTAATATATATATATATATATATATATATGTATGTATATATATATATATATGTATGTATATATATATATATATATATATATATATATATATATATATATATATATATATATATATATACACACACACACAAAAAGAAAAGGTAAAGTATATATATATATATATATATATATATATATATACACACACACACAAAAAGAAAAGGTAAAGTATACCCGCATAATACAAGGAGCCCAGTATACCAAAACACAAGATTAATGTGGTGTTGCTATCCTGAAATGTGGGACCTCCAACTGATCACCCACCAAAAGGAACTGTAGTGCAAGAGGAGGGGTGGATGAGACCACAACATCTGTTGAGTCCAAACCATTTCTAGCAAGCCAGTGTGCAAGTTGGTTACCCTCTCTAAAGATGAAGGAGAGTTTAACATTGAGAAGGGATCTGAGTAATTTGATTTTTGGTATCCAATAGGATTGCTGCCAGGAAGACTGCTTCTCATGATCCAACAGTTGAATCAGCACAGTACGGTCCACCTCTACCAATAAATTCATCCAAGAGACCCTCAAAGCAATCCATAAGGTCCAATAGACAGCAATCAATTTAGATTCAAGTGCATCAATAACAATTACTGGGGTATAAAAGAAACGGAGGCAGTGTCCAGAAGAGCCTCTAAACACACCTCCGAACCCTGCCCCCAAGTTAGAAATACTCCCATCAGTATTCAGCTTTATTAAAGGGGGAACAAGAGGTTCCAGAAGACTTTATATACCAGAGGTTGGACAACCTCCACTTGTGAGAAAGATTTCAGTATATTAGAGAACCTCTTGTGTTGGATCAGTCTGTGTATGAATAAAACACAATTTCTCACAACCTATGAAACAAAGAAGGATTTATCCTCAAATTTGGCTTTATTTTTGACTAGGTAGATAAACCATGCAACAATGAATGGGATGGAGTCACATTTTCTAATCTGCCAGCTCTACCAGTAATTGTGGAGTTGATCAAATTGGAATTGCTCCCTCCCAATTTTTCAGGTGTTTAAAAAAGATTTTTCCAAACATCCTGGGACATTCTACATTGAGAAAAGATGGGAGATTGATTCCTCCTCTTCGAAACACATTCCACATCTTGAAGGACCCCTCAAACCTTTCATCTTAAGTATATCATCAGTTGGGATCAGATTGTGAAAAGCTCTCCAACAGAAGAAAGTCATTGAAGGGGAGAGGAATCTGCTCCAGATGAGATCCCCCAAGGTTTTTGTGGCGAATGAAAGACCTTGGAGTAAATGGCTTTAGTGATACTTTGATTAGTAAAGGCCTGCCAAATGATTTTATCAGCTCTACTCCTGTCAAAATTGAGCTTAGATATTTGAACAGTAGAAGGGCATGTAGAATGGAGTTGAGGATAGGGAGAGACCAGTCATTTCCCTCCTAACAATCAGCTACTTTCAAATTTGAATTGGAAGTATCAATGTCGGGGGACAACCACTCCTTAGGAAACCATTGATCAAGCTAGAAATTAACCTCCGCATTGCTCAATTTCCATTTGAAACATTCTTCAGGAGTCTATCTAATTTTTAGCGTTCTGACCCACAGCTTTGAATCCTCCACCTTCCTGACAATAAGAGAGGGGTGTTGGTCTTTAAAATATTTACCCCATAAAAATTTTGTCCATAAGGAAGACTTAGTTCTGAATTTAATCCACAGCTTGCACAAATTTACCTAATGTAGGTCTTGGAGTCCTTTAAAACCCACACCACTAGCCATGGTGGGTTTAGCAACCATCTGCCAGGAAGCCCAGTGTAATTGGTGCCTTTGACCAAACCACAAAAACCTATTAAATGCCCTTTCCAACTGCAGTTGTGTGCTTTTCTTTATCATGGTCTTTTGTAGAGTGTAATAAGGGAAAGTAGTGAGATTGCTCTTTAGTAATGTAATTCTCCCTCCATTAGACATAAAGGAGTTAGTCTGGCAGGACAAGTGGGATTGGATTTTTCTTAGAATATCATCAAACTGAGTTTTCTTAGATCTGCCAGTGATAAGAGGAACCCCAAGGTATATAATTGAGAGTTGAGTATTAGAGTAACCAGTAAAGTCCAACACCCATTGTTTTCTATGGGGAGGAAGATCTTTTGGGAAAATCAATTGGCACTTCTCTGGATTGAACCTCATCCCAATGTTGGATTGAAATTGTTGAAATATTGCCACACTTGTTTGACAACATTCTTAGATGCACTAGAGAATATCATGATATCATCAGCATACACAAGGTGAGAGATAGACTCTTTTGATCTATGATGGTGTCTGGAATAACTTTGTGTAAGTAACCTTTTATTGAGCAGTCTAGACAAGCAATCCATTGCAAGTATATAAATAGTAGGGGAGAAAGGATCCCCATGTTTTAATCCTCTGGCAGCACTAACGACCCTGTCTTGTCCATTAATCAAAAGAGAATGATTACTAGATTCAAGCCATCTAAGAATAATGGAGCAGAAATCAGCCATGAATCTAGTAGCAGACAACACCTCCATGATAAAGTCCCAACTGTTGGTATGATAGCCTTCTTTATGTCAAACTTATAAATCAGATTTCCCCCTCTACAATGTTTATCTAAATCCAATAGCAATTCCTGTGCAAGCAATACATTATCAGTGATAGATCTGCCCTTAATAAAAGCAGTTTGGTTAAGGCAAACCATCCTCTCCAAATGGGGTTTTAGCCAACCCACAATGATTTTACTTATGCTTTTACTGAGCACAGAAGTCAGGCTGATCAGCCTGAAATGATCCCAATTTCTTTGCACTTCAGTTTTAGGCACCAACACAATGTTAGAGGCACAGAAATACCATGGGAGATTATTTCTTTGGAAAAAAACTTCTAATAGCAACAGTAACATCAGGTTTAATATTCTGCCAACTTTTTGTAAAAGTCAGCTATAAATCCATCCGATCCAGCTGTCTTTGAACTGTCAATGGAATTCAAAGCCAGCCATATTTACTATTCAGTGGGTAACTCAGTGAGAACAAGGTTATTTGTGTAATTGTAGTCATCAGCAAAATAGGTATTGTCAAACGGGTGCCAGTTCACTGGTGCTTGACTTAACTGCAGTTGAAAGTGTCTAACAGCATCTAAGGCAATTTCAATATTATCATTTCGCCATCTCCCCTCTGCATTTTGGATAGAATGAATATTGTTACACTTCCTTCTATACTTAATATATGCATGGTTGAATTTAGTGTTACTATCCCCCTCCTTGAAGATATTAATAGCAACCTTCTGTTTTAACATTAGTTCTTCCCTCTCTATAGCAATAAGGAGGTTTTCTTGGGCAATCAGCAGATCCCTCTCCTCAGCATTTCCATTATGCACCTCCATTTCCAACTGATTCACTTCCTTTTCAGCAGTTACCACAGCAACAAAGACATCTCCAAAAAAAGTCCAATGCCATTTTTAAGAACCTTACCCACTTTGGACTGCAACAAACTCAACTTGATAAATGGTATTAGGGTGTGCAATCCCACACTAAGAAGAGGAGACAATACTTAAAAAACAGGGTGTGAAGACCACAAATTGATGTATCTAAATGGAGGAGGCGAAACCTGATTGCAAGGGGAAGTTATTGAGATGAGTAAAGGTCTGTGATCTGGGCCAGTAAGACTGGGGTGAGTGACAAAACTGAGAAGGAATTGTGCATTACACACGTCATTAACCATGATCCTATCTAGTCTTTCCGAAATATGTCCCCTCCTCTAAGTGAACTTATGCACCTTGAAACCTAGTACCTTGCACATCATTTACTTCTTGACTTGGCTAATTTAGATGTTAAAATTTGTTGTGAGAACATGTAAGAACCAATGCGGTATTGTCTTAATCAATAATAGGAGAGAATCACATGAAATTTTATGAGAGAATAGTAGTCCATATGGTTGAGTGCAAATAAATAGAGAGATATGCTTTTTAATGCATAGTAAAATTAGAGGACTTTAGAGTGACAGGCTAAAGCCCCCAATTTGGTTTGATGTTTTAAATTTTGTTATGAGTTATTAGCCCCTAGGTGGAGGGAGAAGAGGGAACTCAAGAGTGAGAGCTAGTATCTTTCCTACCTTACCCATCTACAAGATTTCAAAACTTCAGATTAATCAATGTTCGTTATACAATCAAGTAAGGGTAAAGAATATATTTGCTCCTATTTGGCACAACACATTTAGATACTTCCATAACAAAATTTCATAATTATTATTGATTCATTAAAATAGGAAAAAGATATTTCATTCTCATTTGCTTTCTTATATAGTTTTTATAGTCTTATTAATTTTAGTTACTTACTTTACATTTCTTAAAGAAAATATCAGAAACAAATTTAAAAATTTCTATCTTAAAACATACTATACAATATCAATTTAAAAAGTAAAAAATTATTTTTCTTCTTTCTTTAAAATTTTAGACATTTTCCTATGGGTTCGATATCTCAGGACTTAATCAGAAAGTCCTATATTACTTGATAAACGATACGTATACTTGCATAAAATCCCATATTATAAAATAATTAAAATTGATTTCTTATTTGCTTCGGAATCAACTTTTCAGCATCCGTTGCTGTGGAAGAGATATTATCATTGAAAAGAAAAATAAAAGTGTAAAACGTAAGAATAAATATTCAGGGATCACTCCCCAAGTAATTCGATCATCTCCTTACTTGGTCGTGAGGGAGTGGTGTTTTAATAGCCATGGAATTAGAGCTTAATTTATCTAGACATGAGGTGCAAATGTCTGCTTAGGTGGAGGTCTGAATGGCGCAAGTGACCAATGGGAGCGAGCCAAATTGTATGGGCTCAATTGGGTCCAAACCATAGGGAAGGCCCTCTCAGTTTTGGGTTTTCCAGCTACTAGGATGGCTGACCAGTGCATGGTTAGCGGCAATCTGGGTCAACTTAGTGGAGTTTAATGTTGATAGTTTGGGGGCTTGGGAAGGCTAGTGGCAAGTGTCAATTTGGTTTAGCCATTTTGGGAGGAAATTCCCAGATTTAAATGGCCTTTGGTCCATATCTCAATTAGGGGTAATTAAGTGATGTGATTAGTGATTCCCGAATATTTATGCTCGCGTTTTTCATTTTATATTTCTTTTCAATGATAATATCTCTTCTCCTTGCAACGGCGTCAAAAACTTAATTCTGAAGCAAATAAGAGATATATTTTAGTTGTTTAATAATATAGGATTCTACGCAAGTATACATATATTTTATCAAGTAATATAGGACTTTCTGATTAAGCCCCGAGATATTGAACCCATAAGGAAATGTCTAAAATTTTAAAGAAATAAGAAAAAAAAACTTTTTACTTTTAAATTGATTTTGTAAAGTATGTTTTAAGATAGAAAGTTTGAAAATTATTTTTGGTATTTTTTTAATAAAAAGTAAAGCAGTCAATTAAAATTATTAAGACTCTAAAAATGATATGAAAGCAATGAGAATAAACTATCTTTTTGCTCTTTCAATGAATCAGTAATAATTATGAAATTTTGTTGTGGAAGTATCTAAATGTGTTGTGTCAAATAGGAGCAATTATATTCTTTACCCTTACTTGGTCCTATAAAGAAAATTGGTTAATTTGAAGTTTTGAAATTTTGTAGATGGGTTAGGCAGGGAAGATACCAGCTCTCACTCTTGAGTTCCCTCTATTCCCTCCACCTGGGGGCTAACATCTCATAACAAAATTTAAAACATCAAACCAAATTAGGGGGCTTTAGTCTGTTACTCTAAAGTCCTCTAATTTTACTCCCCGTTAAAAATATATCTCCCATTTATTTGCACTCAGTTATATGGACTACAATTCTTACCCATACAATTGCATGTGATTCTCTCCAATTGTTGATTGAGACAATACCGCATTGGTTCTTACATGATCTCACAATAAATTTTAACATCTTAATTGGTCAAATGAAGAAGTAAATGAAGTGCAAGGTAGTGAATCATCACAACTTCTTCCAACATTAAACACCTACACTTCACACAACTTCCTTCCATAATTTATTTACTTCATCATTTAAAATGAAAGATATAAAGAAAACTACTCAAAACTCATGGAGAAAACACAAACGCAACTTTATTTAAAAGTAGAAATCATAGTGAAAACACAACAAGTCTTACTTAAAAACTAAATGTAGAAACAAAGATAAAAACTTATCTGAAAATCTTCTCCACAAGACTCTTGAAGTTTCTTTGAAACTTTTGCTTTCCACTAGCTAACACTTTAGAGGTTGGCACCCAACACTAAGGATTGACTCTCCTAAATTCTAATACAAACTATGATAAAGTAAAGTGGAAAAGTAAAGAAAATATGGCGAGAAGAAGGCTCTCTTTCTTACTTATTCCCTTGAACTATTTCAAGCTTTTCTCCAACTTCTCCCGCCAAAATTTTCTTTCAAAACTCTTCTCCTTTTATGATCTTAAGTCTTCATTTTAATAATTCTCCAAAAGGTGCTTTGGTGTCTCTTCAAATTATGTCCAGATTTAATGAATCTACCAAGAAATGCATCCATCCATTCAAATTTTAAATGAGTTTTGGCACCAATGGGAAGTTAATGAAGTTTAAATCAAAGGGTGCTTCAAAAACCCCTTCAAATTTGAACCAAAATTAATTTAAATTTGTCACTATAACTGTGAGGCCTATGCACATCCATATGGTGCTTAGGTACCAAAGGCTAATTGCACGCCTTCTAATTTTTGCTCCAAATTTGATCCTCTTTTGCTCCATTCATCACAATCAACCATTTTAATCATACCTGCAAGAAAAACATGAAAATAACTTCCATTAAAGTGCAATATCATAAAAAATAAGTATAAAAATGTGCTTAAAAATACTATATATTTTAGGTATATCAATTAGCATCCTAGGGTGCTTAAGCTTGGCAAAAATGATTAAGGCTTGGATTAATTTGAAAAACTTTAGGTGGATTGGGATTTAGGTTCAAAATGGGGGTTTAAGGTTAAAATTGGATTTGGGGTTGGCTTGGGCTCGCATAGGGTTTAGATTTTGGTCAATTGAAGGTCCAATTTGGTATAGAATAATTTCATGAGGCCTTTGGTATCAATTGAGTTGAAATGAGGTGTCATGATGTTCAATTTGGTGAAATCTGGATTCTTTTGTAAAAGTGAATATTTTGATTTGGGTTGGATTTAAGATCGGTTTGAGCTTTGGTCTAGTTCAATTGAAGGTTTAAATTGGTTTAGAAGAATGTTGTGGAGATCTTTGGGTTCAAAATTGGGGAAATTGGATTGGTTATGATGTTTAATTTGATGAAATTTAGGGATATGGTCAAATTGTGGATCTTAAATTAGGCTTAGTCATAATGAATTTGAGTTTAGACTTGAAATTAGGTGAGTTTGAAATCAACTTGGTGGAAATTGGGGGTGATTTGAAGAATTCAGGCACTTAGGTGGAATTTGATAATTTTGGTATTTTTGGCTAATTTTGGTGGATTTGAGTGAGATTGAAGGTATGGGTTAGTTCAAATTGATTTTGGGGACTTTTAGAATGAATTTGAAGATTTTGGGAATTTTTTGGGGCATGAGGGGTATTTTGGTAATTTTGGTAAATGTGAGGGTATTTTTGGAATTTTGGGTATTTTGGAGTATTTTGGGTACATTGATTGGTTTGTAATGGTGTGAAATGATTTTTGGACGGAATTTGAGAATTTGGGCAATTTTAGGAAAATTAGGGTTTCGGAGGTATTTTGGTAATTTTGGAAACTAAAAGGTCAAAATTGAGAATTTGGCAAACATGGGATCAATTGAGGATGTAATCATAGAATAACCCTTTTTGAGTCGTTAGACTAAGGGAGATCACATTTTAGATCCTCCATTTGTTGGTCCTAGCCAAACCCTAGCCTAAAGCCAAGGGTTTAGGGGACCACCTACATGAGTTTCCAAAAGAGTGGGGAACCAGGCTAAGCATGATAGATTTAGGGTTTTAGGCTGTGAGTGAAAGTGAAGGGTTCAAGTGTGTGTGTGCAAGACTGACTAAGGCCACACCACATAGGGCTTACCTTAAGGCCAATCAATCCTATGGGAACCCCCTTGAGCTCACTCATGTTTGGCTATATCCTACTAAGTGCTCGAGGTTTGAAGTAAACATGTGAAACTCCAAGAAGAATAAAGAAATGTTTAGAATTTCTAATGGGGGTGGGTTTCCATCACTAGTCATCTAGGATAGTCAACAGTAAAGCCCTATGACTAGATCCCAAGCTTATAGGAAAGAAAGACTAGACCTCAACAAAAGTGAGGTCAACATTCTCAAGAATAATTTTTGAGATGTAATTAACTATGAGGGAGCCACCTCATAGGGATACAAAAATCCAAGGTAAAACAAACCTTATTTTCTACCCGTAAGGTAAGGGGAAGATCTCAACTTCGTAGATCCATGAATCACAAAGATTTTCCTCATCCGAATGATTAGATCCATTCCAAGTTAGTATTTTTATTCCTTGAAATAGTATATTATTCTTCGAGTACCACATCCAATAATTTAGATATAAATCTTTTGTGATATATGGTGGCCACCAACATAACAAATAAAAGTCTTAGCACTGTTAAGTTGGTGATAACCATGCAAGTATACATGTTAATTAAGTAGATGCGAATTTTTTAGTCTTTGTATCGATCTCACATGGAACTTATTAATTTTCAAAAAATATGAATGTTCTAATCTACTAATCCTAGGTTTTGTTGTAGTGTCAATATTTTGGATTCTTAAAAGTTTATAATTCATATTTTTGTATAAATAAAAACTAAAGTATGTTTTAGAGTTTTCTGATTATATGAAAGATCATACTATTGTGATTTGTATAAGGTGAATCATCGATATTCTTCCAAAGTCTTTTCCAACATAAAACAACTAGAGACAAATCCTCCCCAGTCTTTTCCGATGTCATAAGAAGAATTGAAAACTCTTATTACAGTTAAGTTAATTTAACCATGCGATGTTTCTCATAAATTCTCAGATCCATAATAAGATTGCAATTATTACTTACAAAAAGCCTATTCCAATAGGTGACCGAGTGTTAACTAATTACTCTTTTAGATAACAATCAATGGTCCTAAATCACAAGGTTTTTAACATTTTAAATGTCAAATTTCGATGTAAATGAAGTTTTAAAAGTTATCACATTAACATGAAATAAATCTCTGAATAGTCTAAAGAAATCTCATCGATATAATAGGATTCATATCATTGCCAAATTACATTAAAATTAATTTACTTAGTTACTACACATGATTGAAGAAAACACAAAGAAAACTATTAAAATTTTAGAACTAGTGTTCACAAGCAGAGAAGAGATCAACCCCTATTTGTTTCTTCTTGATTAACATAGCAATTTAAAATGAGGAACCACATGTTTATAGAAGTTGAAATGGGGAACCGCATGTTGATGGAGAAAAAAGGGTATGTGGGGCTTATTTTATATTTTTTATGTATGTTGAAGAGAGCCTTGGAGTTATTATTTCTCTCATAATTGAGAGTGTGAAAATGAGTGAGTGAAGGAATTTTCTATGCTACTAAGCGAGTTAAGACAAATCTTGTATATGGCATAATTAAGACATTATCCTAAAGCTTTCCCATTAATTTCTCTTAATTTCATGTTATGTTTTATGGTTTGTGTGAATAGTTTTCATAACAATGTGTTTTAACTAAACTCAAATACTATGGGCTAGTCATACTTTTGGGCTAATTTGCTTTAATTTGTTAGTTTGGAATAAAGTATTGATTAAATAGTGTCGCATTAACATGTCTGCTTAATTTATTGATCGCTTTATAGTTCAACCAAAAGGGCTTGAGAGCATTTAGGTGTGTCTGTGTGTAAAAAGAAAAAGCACGTGTGCTTCGTTTATTTGGCCAAGTTTTTTGTTAATATTCACTATTATCTATCAATTTTGACATAAATCTAGTAGAATATAATGTTTATTAAGTTTTTTGATAGAACAAAAATATTTGTTGTTAGGAAATTATAATATTTTTGGGGATAGGGAGTTCTAGAGATTTTTGCATGATTTAAAATCCCAAATCATAATATGAAACCTCAATACACTTTAATATCTCAGTAGAGAATAAAGAGTAGAACTATCATTAGTGTTGAAAGTAGTAAAATGGATCCCTTATTACTCGTCCATTTTTAATAAGACACTATATAAATGAAAATGGCGCCCAAATAAAAATTGGAAATATAACTAAAACATTATATAATAGAAAATGATTGGCTTACCACGTAAGCTAGGCCTTTGACAACAGAGCCAGCTTGCCACTCAACAATTCAGTGCGACATGCGATTTGCCCAATAATTAGGGAACTTATTCCATTTCAATATATATTTTTGATATGTTTTCTCATCCAAAAATTACTTTAAGCAAAATTTATAGTAAAGTTTTTATTATTGAAAAATTGAACTCAATAATACAGAAAAATATATTGATATGTCCAATGTCCCTAACCAAGTATTCAAATATATAATTGAAGACTTTTTCATGCTATTTAAAATTCAGTGTCAAATTATGTGTCATAATTGTAGCGAACACTCAACGAGATAAATCAAAGTATAATATGAAAACTTAACTTTTGAGTTTATTATGACATTGCGATATCAAGAAAATATAAAATAATTAATGGATCATATATGATTTCTAATGAAGTTTTAAAATTTATTATAAAAATGACTAAGATATCAATTATAAAAATCTATGAATAGAAAACATTTCTATACTTTCACAAAACAATCCTTAAGAAAGAGAAATCTAAGATTCATTTAGAATTCTAGAGCTTTACCTTTAGCAATACTTGATCATTAATTAATATCCTTTGACTAACATTAACCACTAATTGTTTGCACTATTGACCAACAAAAACCTTTAATAACTACCAATGTCCGATACTCATCCCCCATAATATCATCACCCATCCTACTAAGAGAATGAACACTTGAATTGCTGTCACTACCTTCATTTGATACTTTTGTCGACTAGTGCTTGCTAATGAGAAATACTAACATCTGTTGCCACCTTTTTTATAGCCATTTCTTTTTCTCGCCTAATCTCTCTTTCTATTAAGAGAAGGATTGAGGTGACTATCCATTATTACCAAATTATTGACATTCTCTTACATTATATCTTAATGCTTTTGAGAAACTAAATGTTTAACTCTTGTGTTCTTTATTGTTTAGTTTCATTCCTATTAAAAGAATCACCAAGTTTACTGCTCAAAATCACCTAAATATTAACATTTTTTATTGACTATCCCCACCATATTCCAACAAAAAACAAATATTGTTTGCTAATCACAAACATTTTTTCTCACCTTCCTGGTCACTCGATTTTACCTCTTATCAAAATGACGACTAATTGGATCATCTATCTTCAAATGACTTTCAAGATTTTATATTGGCTATTATCCAAAACTCATTACTTAATTGACAATGTTGATACCTTAAACTTCCTCCTACCACCACCATTGAGATGATCGCCTTGATTAAAGCAAATGAAATAATATTAGTGTGTTCCCCATATCTTTTATAACTCCTAATTTTCATTGTGGAGTTATTTAAGCTGGTCTAGATCATAATATTTTCTTCATTACAGATTTTCACGTAAGAAAATCTCGTGTCTTGCACATCATTATGGCTCAATGGACTGAACTCACTCAACTAAGCATAAGTGTGTTCTAATTATCTCATGTAGCTACGAACTTGACCTAACCTATTCGAAATACTAATGTTGAATTTGTTAGAAAAATTCGTGATGAACTCACCAATCAAATTCAAAGAGAATTCTTCAGTTGAGTTCATGAAAAACTTGCCAAAATCAACGTGAACTTGTTAGAACAACTAAGCTCATCATAAACGTGGAAGCTCTTAAACTACTCACCGAATCCGATGTCTGCTATTAAGTTTGGTCGAGTCAACGTATTAAATTAGGCTACACACCATATTTATTTTACAACAAATAACCAATAGTTACTTATTTTTTTATTCATATCACTAAATATTTCATTTTTCAAGTGGCACTCCAATTCCATTCCAAATTTATAAGGTATGAGAATAGCCTGAACAGGCTACACAATTAGGTGACTTTTAAAGAATTCTTATAATCAATCAATTCCAATTTCACCGTCTCTTACTCTTTCCTTCTTTTTTCACACAGGCTAGCAAGATTCTAGCATTAACAACATAGAATTCAAAAGCCCTACACGTTTCATTCAGGTTAGACTCAACTTATTTGTGTTTGTCAATTTTTTTACAACACTAAAATATTATTTCATCTCTATCATGATGAAATTGTCATTACAGGATAAAAACACAAAAAGCATGATATATTAATAAAACGTTATTGGCTTTTATTTACAAATGGACAAAATAAAAAGTTTGTGCTGCATGCACTGACACTAATACAAATAACAATAAACTACAGACACCCTTATTTGTCAGTCAGGATCCAACAAAATATTACAGAAACGAGCTTATTGGAACAAATATATCTGAAATAAAAATTTAAAAAAAAAAGTTTCATTTCAGCATCCTATTGAGTAATTTAAGTTTGTGCTGCTGCAATTTGTTGCTTGGCATCCAAGGCTTTCTCATAATCTTCAATGGACTTGAAAAGCTCCGAGAAATTGCCTTTGCCGAAGCCTCCACATCCCCCCTTTTGGTATTCTTTCCCTTCTTCATCTTTCATCATGCAACCAATCCTCTGAATGATCTCAAGAAATAGGGTTGGCCTGCAATTTCAAATGAGATAAGAAGCTTAATTTAAGCTTGTAAGCAATCTTCGAATAGTTGGGGTTTATAAAGTTTCACTTAGTTTTCTCAAGTGTTCATGCAAGAAAACTCTCTCTCTCTCTCTCTCTCTCTCTCTCTCTCTCTACATACATACATATATATACATATACATACATATATATACATACATATATATATATATATATATATATATATATTTCAATATGATATCAAGTAACTCTAAGAAAATAAGTGGTAGGCTTGATGATCCAAAACTTATGGTTGCATCTAACAATGCTTTACTGAAGGCTGGTTTGTTTAATTTGGGATACGGTGGTCCTAGTTTCACATGGAAAAGAGAAATGGTCCTTGAGAGATTGGATAGAATATTGGTTAATCAAGGGTGGCTTAACAATTTTCATATTTCCAAGGTGCAACACCTTCCTAGAATATGCTCTAATCATAGACCTCTACTATTAACTTTTTCCTTCTTTGAGAAACCTATAGTGCATCAGTTTAGATATCTTAATACGTGGTCCAATCACACTAATTTTCTTAATAGTGTGAGAGAAAACTGGAGAGTTACTACTATGGGAATTCCTGGTTTATCTTACGGAAACTGCTCATAAACTTTGCCAAATCATTTAAAACATAGCATTCGAATGTTTTTAGCGATGTCCATAAAAGCTGCTAAAGTTGGGGTGGAGAGATTGGAGCAAATTGATGTTGTGAATGAGGAGTTTAATGATGATCTTGTTTCTGCTCATCAGAATTTATTGACTGCAATCAAATGGGAAGGGTATTTACTTTCGCAAAAAGTGGGGGAGGTGCATTTAAGGAGGGGGATAGAAACTCCCAATACTTCCATGCTAGCACTAAGAATAAAAGGAGGCTAAATGCTATTTTAAAAATACAGGATGTATGTGGTAATTGGATCACTGATCAAGCGAGTAGTGTTGTTCATTATTATGAGAACCTGTAAGCAGAGTGGAGGTTAACCATCCCATAAATCATACTCATTTCGAGGACCAAAGAGGAATCAATGGCAATCTAGATCTGGCTAAGGCCCCATGTGAGGAAGAAATATGGCGTGCACTTGGTACTATTGGTGCTAAGAGAGTAGCTGGGTCTGATGGATTTATTGCTGATTTTTATAGGAAGTGTTGTAATATTATAAAGAAGGAGGTTATGGCTGCAATCCAATGCTTCTTTAAAGGAGAAGATCCTTACAATTATTTCTCAACCTCTACCATCATCATTATTCCATAGGATAACATTAGATCTAATATGGAACATTTCAGACCCATCTGCCTTACTTCTGTGATGTGTAAGATGATCAGTAAAATAATTGTGGCTAGACTCCAATCTCATCTCTCTTCTCTCATTTCTTCAAACCAAATAGCTTTCACCAAGGGAAGGGATATAACAAATAATATTCTTTTGGCTTAAGAGATTATTCATGATTTGGACAAACAATGTAGGAGTGGCAATCTGATTATGAAGATTCTCAAAAAAACCTTAAGATACTATAAGTTGAGATTTCTTCCTTATGGTATTGCATGGTAGAGGCTTTAATGCTGAATTATGTTCTCTTATTTCCAGATGGTTAAGATGAAAACATTATAGTGTGCTCATTAATGGTAATGCATATGGATTCTTTTCTTCTACCAGAGGCAAAGAGTAATGTGATCCCCTTTACACTATTTTCATTATTGCTTTTAATTACTTTTCTCGTATGGTGAATGACTTACAGAACTCTCAAACTATCACCTAATTTCATCACAAATCCAAGATGAGAACTAGTTATTTGGCTTATACTGATGATGCAATCATCTTCACAAATGCTTACAAAACTCTATGAGAAGCATTTTCAATTTGTTGTTGAACTTTCAAAACCTCTCAGGTATGTCATTTAACATCTCTAAAAGTCAGCTTTTCTTGAGCAAAATTGTCAAAAGCTCCTTGAAGCATTGGATTAAGGAGTATATGGGGTTTGCTTTTTCTGAGCTACCTATCAAATGTATTGTGGTCAATTTGCGTGAAGGAAGAGTCCGACAAACACAGTTTGATGGTGTGGTTGATAATATCAAAAACCATATCCTTGATTTCAAGAATTCCATTTTATCTTTTGGGAGTTGTATCACTCTTCACATAAATGTTTTATACTCACTAACTCTATATGCACTTCAAGTTTTAAAATGAAAGACAACACACAAAACTCTCTTGAACTATGTTGTAACAGGTTTCTTTGGTATGGGGACAAGAATAAAAAGCACTTGGTGAGTTGGAAGAAAGTTTGTAAACTCCTCTCGGCTTGTGGCATAGGCTTTTAAGAGTTTCACCATTGCTGAAATCAGCCCTATTAAACTCTAGCTTAAGCTTAGAGCCAAGAACTCATTGTGGGCAAATTTTATGCATGAGAAATACTATAGCCAGAAACATCCTACTCAAATGTTTTTCAAAATGGGTGATTTCAAAGTTTGGAAGGTTATGTTGAAAGCTAGGGATTGGGCTGAAAAGTATATCTTTTGGGATCTTCAAAATGGAGAGACTTCCTTTTGAAGGGATACTTGGTGCATGAGGATTTGGCTTCTGTTTTTAAAGAGGAATATGCTCACTGCAAAGTGGCTGAGTTTTGGCTGAACAATGAATGGAATATTAATCTCTTTAGGGAGAGGTTGGGTGAGTGTCTTGCTAATTCCATTTCCAATATCCCTATAGAAAATACTAGGAAGGACACTATGATTACAAAATTCTCTGCTAGTACTTGCATATCTAAAGCCATTTATCTTAATCTCCATTCTCCACATATATATATAGGTGTCGCATTCCTTGTCCAGATAGTGGCGGAATCACTGTAAGTCTCTTCTAGCAAGGGTTCGATCCCAGCTGTGGTGCTTGGGAGGTTGAGTTGTAAACACATGGCGCGGGTTCTCATCATAGGCCTTAAGCGCATAAGAAATTGATATTTGGGCCTCTACCAAATATCGATTTCCATTATATATATATATATATATATATATATATATATATATATATATATATATATATATATACATATATATATATATACATATATATATATATATATATATACTGTGTGTGCGTCAGCCAGATGCGATCTTTTGAAGGTTATATGTCCTCTCAGGTCTTGAGTTTAAATCCCCCTCTAGCCACTTGTCAGTAGTGAGGGCAATCCTCGAATAGTTAGACACATAAGGGTGGCTGGAGAATCATATAATAGTCTATAGCCATTCTTTTTTAAGAATATATTTATATCAAACACACACACATATTATTAAGTCCAAAACTATCCGAAAGACACCCAAGGAATAAAGCATTAAAGAGGAGAAAAGCTGAGAGAACACAGCATTGAACAGTAAAATTGCATAAACCTTATTCATGAAATGAGGCGCCAACTTATAGAATGGGAATGGTAAAATGACATCTCTACCCCTAATTAAATAGAGACAATACAGAGTATTTTGGATAGTTCCTATTAGTAGAGTGGGGATTCTGAAGTGGCATCCAACTAGTTATTTAATCGAAGAGACCATCGCTTCGGGGCTAGTTGATTGTTGCGGGTCATTGTTTAGATGTTCAAGCGGCAATTACTGTCCATGCAGTATGTGTGATGAATCCTGTCAAATCGGTCGTGTGAAATATCGGCCAGGATACCCTTTGAGTAGATCATTGATTGTCGCTTGATTTGAAAGCGGGCTATCACCCCATTTGCATTAAAAGGGCGGTTATACGGTCGACCGTTGGATTTCTCTTGGTGGGCTCCCATCTGTCACTTCCCAGTTCTTGTGACCATTGGATCTCCTTGCAATTCATATGGACACATTTTTTATGTACATATTTAGATCTCTAATTGTCTTGCCTCTTGGAATCATATTGTGACAAAGCCAGGAGAACATAAATTTCAAAATTTAATTGTATTCATGATTATTGATTGCACCATAATTGAGCTTCCCTTGGATTTCGTGTAAGGACCTCTATAAATAGAGTGGAATGAAAGGAAAATATACCGTATATCATTTGTTTTCTCTTATGAGACCTATTTGGTCTTCATTCCAATTCATGGAGAGCGATCGTCCTTTCATATCGCTCAAATTTGATGGGGATGCTAAGGGGAAGGCCCTTTAAGCCCTAAAGCGGAGTGCTAAGCTCCGTTCCATGGGTGAGTGACATACGAAGCTGTTTATGAAAAAAAATGAAGCCTTCTTATCTGGCAAATTAGGTGAGATCGTCAAATTCGCTTCTGGATAGCCCCAATGAGTAGGCTTGACCGAAGGAAGATGGTCGTCTTGTGAAGGATCACCAGGCTATCAGGAAGAAGGTTCGACAGAGTCTACCTCCTCCGGCAAAAGGATCGAGACTAGAATCTAATGTTGTTTTGGTGCGATGGGAGGTGTCGAAGCCAAATGCTCATGAGGTTGCTCCTGATCTTCCTCTGGTTGATACTTCAAATATTGTTGATCCTCCCATATCAAAGAACAAAGGATTATTTCTGAAATGTGCACTCTATTTTCTTTTTCTATAGCAGGTCCATCTTTCGGGTATGTGATCGTTACTTCACTTACGCAGATCGGACAGAGATGGTTGTAGATCGCGCAATTGCTGAGGGCGCCATATTCTCGAATGAACCGTAGGGTATGGGTCGGTTCACTCGGTGGAGACACGGGCAGAGATGGCCTTCATACTGGGTCGTTTGGCTCGATCGAGCATCCATTTCATGAGATAGAGCCATTCTTGATTCGGGAGGCCAATCTCCCTCAATCTCACGGGAAATTATTGCATACGGACAACCTATGCAGTGCTGAATAACATCGAAATAAAACCGCAGATGTTATTGAAAGGTCATTAGGAAGTTATTTCATCGTTATTTGAGTTAATGCCCCAATAACGTCACAAAGCCTTGAATAACAGATAAAATATGAAAGTGAAACCGCGGAGGTTATTAGGGCGTTATTCGAGGGGTTTTTGGGAGATTTTTGGAATCAATGCCGCAATAACCTCCCAATAATCTCGAAATACACAATCACGGAGGTTATTCGCTAGTTATTGCGGGGGACAACGTACGCAGCACTGCGTACGTTGTCCATATGCAATAATTTTCCCAATCTCACGACCTGCTCCATTTTGTTTTGTTGAGCTACTGAATAGGCTGGAGGAATAGGTTGCCCCCATCCCAGAGAAAGTGGCACTTGTCTGGTCAGAGATGTTCGCATCCCGAGAGACATTCTCGACCTTCAGATCAAGTTGATATAGATAAAGTAGATAAGTTAAGTTATGTGGTGGACTTGTGTACAAGCGCCTGTCTCAGCAAGGTTGCGTTTTAGCTAAGGTAGCGACTGATAATTTTATATAGTATTTTATTTCAGGCTAACAAGTTGTAGCTGTGCAGCTTATGTAAATAATTTTTTATTAAATTAAATTCAAATTTTTATATCTCAATATGTGTGTTTGATTTGAGACCCTTTTCGTGATTTTATGTGGCGAATGATGTTGGTACCCCCATGTAACTCCAGCTTCTCTAGGTGCCTATAAATAGGACTCGTGAAGTTGGAAACCCAAGCAGTAATGTTCCTCTCACCTCTTAGAGTTCTATCCTTTCTCCTTTTTGTGTTTTATCCATCTAACTTCATGGATCTCAAATACACTTCCAAACTTTCAACACCATCACTGCTGGGGATGAATTCATTGTCTTTGTGAATCAAATCGAGGGCTTCAAGCGGTCACATGTTTTTTGATCCTAACTAGTTCTACACGCAGCCGAAACGTCAGAGAGAGCAATAGGTGATTTCGGAGAGGATTTATCCTTTTAGCAGGACCATTCACGTTTTGGTTGAAGATGCCTCTCTGTCACAAGTTCTTTGCCATCTTTAACTATTACTATGTCATCCTTGCACAAATGACGCTCAAATCCATCAGCACAACCATCGTCTTCCTACTGCGATAGGGCATTCAGTTGTCAGTCAACCTCTTCGCTTACTTCTTTATCTTAAAGGTCGACAAGGATAGATATGCCACCTATTCCTCTGGCCCTAATCTCCAACTTGTAGGAGTCAAAGAGCAAATTAAAGGAGTTAACGTTTTTTGACAGTTCCAACTAAAAGGATTGAAAGATCTCGGTTTGGCTAGCCATGCGTGAGGTGAAGAAGTTGAAGACACTATCGACATCTAGAGAAACCTACTAGGACATAGTGGAAGCCTGGGAGATGTCACTGTACCAATACTTGGAGGTAGCTATAGTCAAGGTGGTCCTGTGGCCAGAAAAAATTGGCATCATGATGGTCGAGTCGTGAGACAAGTTTGTCACTACGGTAAACAAGAGAAAAAAGGTTGTGACCACTGTCAGCTTGGAAAAAACGAAGGGCAAGGGTTTCCATAATGAGGCGGACCGTGCCTCGCAAACCCAAAGGCTAGCGGGTGTTGCCAATAATAGTAAGAGAGTTTTCTCTTTATTCCTTTTTTTAATAGTGAAATGATTAACGGATCGTTTCTGATAGTTGTTGAAACTTTTGGATGGGCCAAGGAGGTTCTTCCAAGGCTCTTAGCTCCACGGACTTGAGTTCTGATGAAGGAGGGGCATCTCGGATCATAACAGTCGATGGGCAAAGCCGTTCGATATTAGCTTCCTCGACCCCCGTGAGGGTAACAAAGTGCGCCGACCATCGCTCATGGAGGTGGATTCTGACTCGGAGGTCGAGTAAGAGCCCGAGGTGGAGACCCAAGAAACGGTCATTCCCCACCAGAAAAGAAGAGCTCTAGCCGATGTAAGTTCCCCACCGACTTCTGCTCTTTCGAGGCATCGTGGTTCTCCTACGAGGTGGGTTTCCTCTATGGAGAGAAACTCTAATGTTTGGTCCAACTCTAGCGGTCGTTTCGCCATGGTTGACACTGAAGAAGATTTAGTACTATGATGTGCAAGTTGGTGAGGCACCAAAAACTCGAAGCACCCTTGTCTTATGGCGGAAGTGGTTCGGCCAAGCACCTTGATACTATTCTGAAGCGGATGGGGATTGTAACCTAGGTCAAGTTTCTGATCGCTTCGGCCTGTTGGCCTGGTCTAATGCCCACCTCCAGTCAAAGGCTGTTGCCCAGATGAAGAAGCAAAAGATGGTAACATCTTGATGTCCAAGGCGATCGCAAAGAAGTGGAAAGCTGAAGTGGAGCTTGTCCGCAATGAGAAGACATTGAAGGAATCAAACGAGGCATGGAAGAAAAGGGACAGGCAAGTACGAAGAGGTAGTGTTTGCCCTGACGGAAGAAAATAAGAAGTTCAAAGAGAGAATGGCCTAGATGGTGACTCCCGAGCAGTACATCGAAGCACTGTCTGAGCAACTTGAAGAGGGCATGGTCGAGGTCACCGAACATTTCAAGAAAAGATGACTAGTTGGGCACGGTGGACTGACATGACACATTTTGCCACCCTCTTTCTAACTCAGAGGATGAAAGCGTCGGACCAGTGCAACTGAGCGTAGATGATGCCAACAGTGATCGTAGATCAATGACCACTCGGGCTCTTTCATTTTTTTTTAATGCTGCATTTTCTATAATTTTAGTTTTAGACAAAATTTATTTTGCCCGGTCACGACCTACTGTTGAATTAGTCAATGTAAGCACTCACATAGTAAATGAAAAATATTTTCCTTTTTTTTCACTTCAACAAATGTAATCCCTTCGAGAAAATCAAATGTCTTCTTTTCATTTATACTTAATTTTTTATTTGCGTTGTTTATTCGCCTTACCGAATCTACGTGGTATAATGTTTGTTGGTGGCTCAGCATCTCGTCTTTAATAGCACGATATATGTCGACAATCAATTAGTTGACGAATAATCTCTCATAATGATTTACCCTTTACCCCTCACAAAGCTCATCACTATCGATTAAGGGATCTACTTTTGGGATGAGATAATTTGAGTGTGTCAGTTGTGGGATCAACTGGACGACCATTGAGTCCAGGCCGACTATTCAATTTTAAGGGATTGATCGAACATTGGCATCTCGGCTAATCATTTTCATTTTAAGGGGATCGACCGAATGATCATGGTGTCTTAGTTGATCACCTTTTCTTGACCGAGGGATTGGTATACATTTGAGGCATTGATGTTGGATCCTAACCCTTCACTCATGTGGGTGCTGATAGCTTAATTGGACCTCTGTCCTATGATGTGTCCCCTCTCCTAGAGAGGGGGCTGCCTAGACTACTCTTCGGGATGACAACCGTCATACGCTTCATGGAGCTTATCGCTACTCGGCAAGGAACCATCTCTAGATTTTTGTCCAATCCGAGTTATGGGACTTGAGTTTGTGGAGAAGGAATGTTCCCTGATTGGCTCTTATTACCGATCAAATATCTATGGCGCCACTGTCGGTTACATTTCTTTTAGGAATCTTAGTTCCCCGAGTCTTGAAAAAATGCTCTGACGACTTCTGACACTTTAGGTTCCCCTAGTATTTTTGACATGGAATTATCAATTCTCAATCAGCTGAACGTCCCTCAATCTTCAAGACTTTATAAAAATTTTAAAGTAGAAATCACAGGTGAATCGAAACAAAATACTTTTTATTATAAACATTGATACAAAAGTTTAGTTTACGGAAAGAATCTTTTGAGATTATCCTCATTTCAAGCCCGAGGGACTTCATTTTTGGCATGGTTTCTGAGCCTGGATATTCTAAGTCTGGCTCATGTAAGGGCCACTCCATATCTAGTCCAGCTTGTTGACCGCATGTTCGCGAGCTACAGGATGGACCTTCTTCGTCACTAAGATCCAGTGGGCAAAAGTTTTCTCTCGAACGTGCCTATTATAGTACCAAGTGGCTCTTCTTTTGACTTCTTCTTGTCGAAGAGATGACTTCATCCTAGTTTCCTCCGCCATGTTAAGTGCCAACATCGCTCCAGCGCCATTTTCTTCTAGCCACTCTACCACATCTTCCTCATTAAATTTTGAGGACGTGAGGACCCTTAGGCTATGGTTATTGTACTCGACCAACAACATAGCTTCCATCACATGTGACAACATAAATGACATTTGCTCATTTATAGTGGATGAAATCATTCGAACGACCCATAAGATTGAGAAGAGCATGTCGACCCAACTTCCCTTCTCTCCCTCAACTTTCTTTAATAGAAAGTTGAAAATGATCTTGTTAGCCGCCTCGGCTTGGCCGTTTGTCTAAGGATGATAGACTGAGATGAATTTCAAACATATTTTGTGACTTTGGCATAAGTCTTTGATTATCTTGTTTTGCATACTGTGTCCTATTGTCTGTGATGATGGTGAGTGGCGGGCCATACTAACAGATTAGCTCCGTCCAAATGAAATTCTAGATGACCTTTATAGTGATCCTGATGAGAGCTTTAGCTTCAATCCATTTTAAAAAATAATCCAACGTCATAAGAAGAAATTTGTGTTGTATTTTAGAAAGTGGGAATCTTCCTAAGATGT
The DNA here is from genome assembly GCA_022702705.1 of Papilionanthe hookeriana x Papilionanthe teres. NCBI lineage: Eukaryota > Viridiplantae > Streptophyta > Magnoliopsida > Asparagales > Orchidaceae > Papilionanthe > Papilionanthe hookeriana x Papilionanthe teres. Next base: position 48,335,895 of record CM040436.1, on the reverse strand, counting down.
CCAATCTCCAGACGACGAAGAGCTAGGGACTGGTAATTAGTAGAAGATTGTGGGACAGTTGATGTTACAGTGGGGAATACTTTTGACATTGTTCACATCTCTTGGAGAATGCTTCTGTGTCTTTCAATAGGGTTAGCAAAATGTTTCCCTATCGTTGGACCTGGTGTGCCAGTGTTTTCTCTCTAGACTGACTCCCACATTCTCCATAATGAATTTTCTGGAAGACATCCTCCCTTTAATCTTTTTAAAGGCACCTACGATACAGTGACATGGTTGATTCTTGGAAGAGCTTTCATTCCATCAGTAGGTACCGAGCGGCTTTCTATTTGAACCTTCTAGGATTTGCAATATCTTTTGCAATTTCTCCTGTCTCCAGATACCAAACGTAGGTATCCATCCAGCTCTTGATTGTTTCGGCTGTAAAGACCATTGCTTCAGGTTATTCAATGGTCGGACAACTAAATCTCTGAGGTGACCCGTTCCCCATGTAATCGCTTTTGAACAACAGGTCATCTACCAAGTTCATATCTAGGCTGACATGCTTGATCCTAAGACTAGTGAACTTCCAGATTTCTACTTTGGCCTTGTTGAGTAATCTCATCATCACTTCATCTCTAGCTTTGAAATTTGTTTACCTGATTAAATACCAATTGTGAATCTGACTTTACAAGCAAACACTGGCATTTAGTAGACCAAATGCAGGCCAACGATTAGAACTTCATACATTGTCCAGTTATTGGGTTAGTTCATATTATGCATTGACCGAGTGATAAATATGTCCTCCTAATGGCCTACTTAAAGCTAGCCCCAACTTTGCTCCTTGATTTGTGGCACCATATACGTACATAATCCATTCTTGCCTGTTAGTAGGGACCTCTCCACAGGGATTCCCTTCTCTGAAAAGTCCACCATAAAATCTAGAACTGTTGTTCTGTGTCAACACTACTTTTTGAGGGTTCTTCCCTCGAGAAAGCACTTTCCTCCAACTTGAATCGTAGTAGCTCTAAAGACCTCTGCAATATGTCAAGATATCTGTTTCCCTAGCTCTTTCATTTCTTGTTGCATGTACTCATTTGTGAACTTTGGTACATCCAATATTTGCTACATATCTATGGTTGTTTTCTTATTGTTATTGTGCTCCTCTTCTTGTTGCCGGCATGACTACATGCTCCCGCACCTTTTAGGATGTTGAATCCGAAACAGTCCAATAGACATACCGAAGAAAAAGAGCGCTAAAGAGAACATAAAAGCACACATGCCACAATAGTGAATAGTAAAATTATGTAACACTTATTCATAAAATGAACCCCCTATTTATAGATATGAGGATTGTGAAATTACATAAAGATAAAATAGATGGTATTTTGGGTAATTGTTATTAGTAGAGTTGGGAGCCTAAAAAGGAGTCCAACTAGCTATATAGTCCGGACGATCGACACTTTGAGGTCGGTTGAGTATTGTGGTTTGCTGGCTACAAGTTCGGGTGGTGATTACTGTCTGTCTGGTCCATGTGATGAATCCCACCAAATCGGTCATGCAAAAATTCAGCTAGGATACTCTTTTAGTGAGTCGTTAAATGCCGCCTGATTTGAAAGTGGGTAATCACTCGAGTACCATTGGATTTCTCTTGGTGGGCCCTCATTTGTCACGTCCATTTCCTTACAGTCGTTGGATCTCTTTGAGATTCGTGCAAACACATATATATATATATATATATATATATATATATATATATATATATATATATATATATATATATATATATATATATAATGCTACTCATCTTAGATCCTGGAACTGGGACATCTTTGGTAATGTTCATGATAACATTAAAAAGCCTGAGGAGGCTATCACTAATATGGAGGCTGAGTATTTACTGGGGCAACAGTTCAGAAGTTGAGCTCCATTTAGCTAATGAGAAGCTACTATCTCAAATTAAGTACCAAGAAGCCTTTCTTAAGCAAAAGGCTGTCGTTACCAAATTTGTAGATGGGGATAGGAACTCCAGATTCTATCATGCCTGCATTAATTACAGGAGAAAGTGCAACATGATTCTTTCAATAACTAACTCTGCTGGGGTTAAAGTTACTGCTTCTGATGATATAGCTGAGGATGTTGTGGCACACTTCAAAAAATTGTTTACAAACAGACTTTCAACTAGAACTCCTATCCAGAATTTTCTTTTTCAGGACTATCATAAATATGTTCAGGAGCTGAACTTAACCCAATTGCCTTTGGAAGTTGAAATCAAATCTGCATTAGACTCCATTAATAGTAACAAATCAGCTGGCTCTGATGGATTCACTTCCTCTTTTTATAAAGCGGGCTGGTCTAGGATAAGCAAGGATGTGATTCAAGCTGTCCAATGCTTTTTTCAAGGTGTTGACCCCTCAGATACTTTACTGCCTCTACTATCATTTTGATCCCAAAGAACAATATTAGACAGACCTGGGGAGATTTTAGGCCCATCAGTTTAACCACTGTCATCTCTAAATTGATCAAAAAAATTCTGGTGTGCAGACTCCAACCTCACTTGCAACAACTTATTAAAGCTAACCAAGCTACCTTTGTGAAAGGTAGAACCTTCTCTGATAACATCCTGCTGGCCCAAGAGTTGTTGCTTGACTTAGAAAATGTAGAGGGCACAATGTTATGTTCAAACTTGATATCAAGAAGGCATATGACACCATCTGTTGGGATTTCATTCTGGACACCCTATCAGCTAGAGGCTTCCAACCTGACCTGGTTCAGTTCATTGGGAGGTGGCGTAAATGTAATGCACATTCTGTCATGGTGAATGGTAAAAGTTATGGGTTTTTCATTGGCACTAGGGGCATTAAGCAAGGTGACCCTCTCTCTCCAACAATTTTTATTCTTGCCTTTGATTAGATGTCTAGATTGTTGGATGATTTTTTTTCTACATCTCATTTGGCTTACCACCATAAATCTAATCTTGTTATCAGTCATTTATCTTATGCTGATGACCTCATTATATTTTCAAAAGCCTCCAAACCTGCTGTTTTAAACATTTTCAACTTATTTTTGGAATGGAGCTAAACGTGCAGAAGTGTCAATTCTTTGCAAGCACCAATGTCAATTCCCTTATTAAGCATTGGATTTTTGAGATAATGGTTTTACCTAAGCTGCCCTCCCTATCAATTATCTTGGTGTGCAGTTACTGAAAGGTAGAGTCAAGCAAACTCAATTCAATGAGGTTATTGATAAGATAAAAGCTCAACTCCATTGTTGGACTAATTCCTTCTTGTCTAATGGGGGTAGAGTTACACTACTCAAAAGCATCCTTCTGGCAATTCCCTCTTATGCTTTACAGATGTTTACTATGAAGAAGAGTACTCAGCACCTATTGGGTAGGATTTTTAACAAATTCTTGTGGGCTGGGCAGCAGAAGTATTTCCACTGGCTCCCATGACAGAAGCTGTGTAAACCTCTCTCAGCACGTGGACTGGGTTTTAAAAGCTTTACACACTTAAGCTTTATTAATCTTTGTAAATTATGGACCAGATTTAGAGCACAAGATTGCCTTTGGGCATTTTTCATGAAGGGGAATTACTGCAATAATGTTCACCCCTCCCTTATAACTCCCAAACTGCGACACTCTAGGCTCTGGTTTAAGATGCTGTCACTCAGAAACCAAGCTGAAAAACTATTCATTTGGGAGCTGGGAGATGGCTAGATCAATTTTTGGCTAGATCAGTGGATGTGGAATGGAGAGAAGCTCTCAGGCACCCAAACCCATCTTCATTTCAACATTCAAGTCAAGGAGTTTTGGTCGGATAACCACTGGAATAACAGGTTGCTCAGTACTATCCTTACCACTGATCAGATACATCAAGTACAATAAACTCCCTTCTTCTTAGGCCAGAAAGATAAACTCATCACCAGGAACAGTCATTCTAAAAAACTCACTGCTTTTATTTATCAGAAATTTTTTCACTGGAATCAAATAAAATGGGGTCTTGTCATCTGGGGGAAGTTACTGAACCCCTCTATGTCTTTCCTTTGTTGGAGATTGTGGCAACTGCTTCTACCCACTGATGATATCCTGAAGCTAAAAGGTCTGAGAGGACCTTCTTGTTGCCATCTCTGTCATGTAGCTGAGGAATCCTTGGATCATTTGTTCTTTGCTTGTGATTTTTCCCAGGGTGTTTGGGGCAGCCTTTTGAATAAGCTGAACCTGGACGCTCTTCTCTTAAGCTGATACTCTTTCTCTACCTACTAGGAAGAGTGACACAAAGCAAACCTGTTGGTGATTCTTTGCCTGGTTGCTTGGTTCATTTGGATGACCAGGAACCAATCTAAGTATGAGGATATGTCCCCATTGATAAACTGTGTTGTTAGAAACTGCTTGTCCTATATCCATAAACTAATTCAACACCAACGGTTCCTGGAAATTTGCAGCAATTGGAAATCAACTACATCTTCCCAACCCAGGGTCAGCCCCACAATTATCCTTGGACTCCTCTTCCTACTCATTGGGTGAAGGTGAACACTGATGGCAGTCATAGTAAGATGTTAGCTGGCTTTGGTAGCTTGTTTAGAGACCCTTAAGGGAAATGTTTGCTCTTTTTCTCCTCCTTAGCTGTTACTTTAGATGCCTTGGAGACTGAGGTGATGGCAATTTATTGGACTCTACTCGTCGCTCACAGGTGCAGGATTGGTCCCCTTGTGGTGGAATCTGACTCTCTTAACTGTATCAACTTTTTACAACATACTGATACCCCTCCATGACATATCAACAGATGGCTTAATTGGTTGACTCCTTTGACCTTGTCTAATAGCATTTGTTTTTTATATACCCCTAGGGAGGGGAATGCTCTTGCTCACTGGCTAGCCTCCCAAGGGAATTTTAATGAGTGTGTTGTAATTGATACCAATCCTTCCCCCTTTAGCACTTTTGTTACATGGTAATAAGATTTGTCTTCTATATCTTAAGAGTCTATAACTGTACCAGCTGATTTTTATTAATATATTGCTTGCCACATAGGCAAGTTTTTGTTATTATATATATATATATATATATATATATATATATATATATATATATATATATAGTAAGGGATGGTTGGATTGATAGAAGAAATATGTTCATAAAAGACATAAAATTAATTAATTTCAAAAAATTTCATGTTAATGTTATCTCGGTAGCATGGAACTCAAAGCAATACTGAGGAACACTGCAAACGAAGTGGGTCCCTGATCAAGATGCGATATAACCAATCGACAAACTAAATTAAATGATCAAGAAGAATAATGCCAAAGCTAGGAGATTGTCGTGAAGGTTTGTGGAGTCGTTTGCCTAATTAACAAACCAACCAACAAGAAGGTCAGACTAAAGACACCAGCAGGGTGAGTCGAACGAAATATGCCTTATCATTCAACAAACGAGCGAGCGAACCAGGATTCGAGAATAAGCCATAGGGATATCCAACCAAGTAAACATCATCCCATCTTCACATGGTTCGGCCTATCATCGCTAAGCTGAAAAGCAGGGGTCGACGAATAAGAAGCATGCCACAGTTTTGATTATTATGCAATGAATTGGGACAAATTTTGAAGAGGCATCTGAAGTGTATCTTGGGGATTTCAAGAGTTATCATAAAAGGAGTCAAGAGATGCCAAAGTTTGTGTGTCGTGTTTGTGTGTTGGTTCTTAGTTCATTGGTGTGTGTTTGTGTGGATGTGTCTCTTAGAGTGAAATTATAAGAAGAGTTTGAAGAATACTTCAAGGGAACTTCAGAGGATTTGTTTAGAGAGAAGTCTAAGATAAGTACTTTGTCTTTTTGTTTGAGTTATGTTTACGGTGTAAAGTTCAATTTTCATATAAATCATGCTTTGTTGTGTTAACCCCATGAAATCTAAGTAGTTTTATTTATCTTTCTCCTTGCAATAAAAAGTAATCATGTGCAAGATTAGAATTGTTTAAGATTTCTCTTATTCTATACTTGTGATGATTCATTAATTCTTACTTAATTTACATATTTAATCTGGCATATTGGTATGTTAAAACTTATTATGAATCTATAATGACCCGAGAGGACTATGTATTCGTCAAGTTGAATCACATTAATCTAGTGGGTGAGAAGGCAGTACATAGGTTAGTGCAAATCGATAGAGAGATAAGTTTTGATAGATGTAAATTGGTGATTCTATGGTGACAGACTAGAACCTTAACCGATTTGATCTTGAATTTGAAACTTAAGGCAAAGTTAGTCCTAAATAGAGGACACAGTGGGTAATCTAGAGTGACATGTTAGAATCTATCCAGCATAGTCAAAGATTTAGGAACTTAACTCTGTGTCAGCCAATGTTCTTTATACACTCAGAGAAGAGTAAAGAATATGTATGCTCCTATTTGTTACAAAACTACATTTAAACCTTTAAACATTTGATTCCTACACTGATTATGATCTCATTGGAGGGGAAAGACTTTCACATAATTTGAATTCTTCTACGTAAAACTAGTTTAGAAATACCTAGTAATTCTCTTTAAGCTTTGAATTATAATTATTAGGTATTTGTAACTTCTTATTACACTTATAATTTTGACCTTATTTCCAAGATATTTTGTTTGCAGTTTAAGTAGATAAAAAAGTTTCACCTTCCCTTTGGGGTTGATATTGGGTTTTAAAAAAAATCCTATATTACATAAACAATATGTGCACTCGTGTTTCAATCCTAGTGAATTCATGAAATCATAAGTATTAATACCTACGTCAATAAAAGTAGCCACTATAAAAACATAAAATTATATTATCAGTGTGGAAAGAGCGATCTAGTTCTTAGTGCCTCTGCCTAGAACTAAAATTAAAGAAAATATATAGGAAACAAGTACTTTATTAGAGCGGTCAGGAACCTCCAACACAATATCGTCCTTGTAAACGTGTCGCCTCTACAACCTTAAAACCTCGTCAAAGGCACAACACAAAGTGCTCTGACACATGCACTTTACTGAAATCCTTAGGCGAGTATTTGAAGCCATGGGGTGTAGTGAACGGAAGGGCGAATGAAGAACGACCAAAGAAATCAAAAGGAAGAAATGTGATCACGGAGGGCACCTCAACGATACATATATGGCTCAGAAATAATATCAAAAGTCGTGCGTCATACCTTGAAGAATGCAAACCTTAATTCACATCATATGAAAAAGAAATATAAAAATATTCGAGCAAAATAAATGGAGAACAAATCGAATAACAAAATTTATATTCATCTAGATAAGAAAAATTTTAGAACGCGCTCATCAGCTAACTAAGGAGCGACTATCCCACGCCACAGTAACTCTTTGTACAGGACTTGACCACTTAGCTTAAATTTATTGACATCGTCAGCTCGATTTGAAACCTAGAGACCGAACAAACCTCTCAAACATCCGTCAGATCCATACACAAGCGCACCTCCATCTAAAGGACCCCAGTAGCTCAAGAATCTCAAGTGTTTCCGCCACGTCAATCCTAAGCTCAAGAATCTTAGTCAACAACTTCTCGAAAAGAGCAACTAGCTACACTTTTAGCTCATTCATATTGGCTTCCTATTGAGCCTCGGGATCCTTACGAGCTTCAGCTTCACGGGCAAATAAATTTGTCGTCTCACCCATACGACTCACCATAGAATCGGTCGACTCCCTTTCAGCGACCACTAGTGGCTTCCCTGCAGTTTTTACAGGAGTCAACGCTTGACCCTCAACAGCCTCCAGTGAGTCAGAAAAAATGATCAGGTCAGTTGCAAATTAAAAAAAAAAAAGTCAAGAAAGGTTGAGATACATCACCTTCACGGATGAACCAACAATCGAACTCTTACCAAGGAGTCCATCCACCTTATACCAGAGCAAGGATGTGGAACGCTCACCAAACATTAGTGGGTGAAGCACCCACAGCTCCCATCTCCCCAATCTGTGGGGGACCGGCCAAGTCCTTGTCCTTAGGAGGTGAGCTCTTGGGAGCCCGCCGAGTATCAACTGTCAATAGGTAACCCCAAAGTCTTCATCAAAATAATGTTCAACGGTTCCCCGAGATTGCTCTTCTTACCCCTCACATCAGAGCACTCGCTTTGAGGAACGACCAAAGCTTTGAACCAAGAAGAAATGCGAAAACTGCGATTACTAGTGGCGGCCTATTTACACATTGGCATTGCACGAAAATCTAAGAAATCTAGTTATTAACAGTTGATTTCACAAATTAATGTTGCATTTAATGAAGCATTTAACTTTCTTGTTGTTGTACAACTGTCACTTTCAAAGAAACAATAAAGCTAAGGAGCTAAGCTAAATATGTATGACCGGATCACGGCAACACGAATCACAATGTAAAGTTGAGGAAGACGACAAACAAAGTGAGTCCCCGACCAAAATGTGACAGATCCTGTCAACAAACTAAATTAAATGATTAAGACAATTATTGCCAAAGCTAGAAGATCATCACAGAGCTCTATCGAGTCGTTCCCTAGTTAGCAAGCTAATCAACGAGAAGTACAAACGAAAGACATCCGCATGGTGGGCCGCATGAAAGACACTCGCAAGTTCAGCTGAACAAAAGATGCCTTATCATTCGGCGAACGAGGCAAGCAAACTAGGATTCGAGAAATAACCATGGGGATATCCAACCAAGGAACCCTCATACCATCTTCACGTGGTTCAACCTATCATCACTGATCGGACTCAAGTCGATAAATAACAAGCATGCTGTCGTAAGTAATAGTTTATCAGCTTAATTAAATGTGTCATATAAGTTACCATTATGCCCATACATTTCTTTACATAGGAAATGACCAAAAGGAAATTATGTACTCAAAATGTCTCCGATACCTATAAATATGAGACCCTTTTATGAAAATAAATATCTACTATTCACTCTCTTCTCCTTCATTATCTTCACGTGCTCCATTCCTTTAGCGTGATTTCAAGACACTTAGCACAAGCCATAATAAAATATTGTACACTTATCTACTAAGATGTCTTTATGGAATGACGCATATGTTCAAGAGGAAAAACCCAAACAATTAGGAGATAAATTGAATGATTCTAAAATTTAGCCCAATAAATTATACCTTATGGGTCACGTCAATGGATAAGTTTGCCAGCTTTAAAGTAATATTCGTTAATGAAGTAAGTTTGTTTGATTTTAGAAAATATTTAATGCAGATGACTTTCGCGGAGAGAGAAAATAAGTAAAGAGCAATTAGGTAGGATAGATGATCGTTTCATCTTTTTCTTGGCTTTTATTATTTATTTCTCTCTTCTATTTTAGTTAAGGTGCCAGTAAATTAGTTCAAGCCTTTTAAAAATTAATAGTAAAATGTTCTTTACAATTTGGTTATTGAAATTAATTGAACTCGTTATAAAATAAATTAAAAATCCTTATTTTGAAAGAAATACGGAGACGTATAAATAACATGTGAGAGCTCAAACATCCTCGCACTTCAAGATGGTACATTCACTGACTTGTCTTTATTTTGTAATTTTTAAAATAAAAATGAAGGTATCCAAATGGGCAAAAAAAGGTAAATGAGGTTATTCTAAAAAAATTAGGTCAATCATATGATATTTCTCGAATATGAAGCTTTTTTTTTTCTTTTAGAAAAGAATTTGAAGTTTTTTTTATTTAGTTCTAACATATCGTTCCATTTTAAAGAAAATAAATAAATAACCTGGAATTTATTTTTTTATAAAAATAGTTTTAAAAATTAAAATAAAATCACCTTCTAATAAAAAAATATATCTTACACTAAGAACTAAATTTAATGAAAAAAATTCTTGACAAATATTGTCAGTTCCAAATAACCAAAAACTGAATGTAAGGAACTAGAAAGTTTATTTGACACACTGCAACAAAAAAAGTCATTATTGCCCAATTTAATGCTGAAATGTCGTGAATGTACATCCATAATATGTCAATGCAAATCTCATTGGAATTCTATAGTCCGAAAGAAGAAAAGTGTGGTCAAAGATGACACAATAGAAATCAAGAATCATATTAGCACGAAACCATGAAATCCCGTACATGACCAAGGATACGCCAAGAAAGCATGCAAAAACCTATTGAACAATAACTCATCCGGATGAGGACCAGGAACAACTCCTAAGACAGAACTATCGAGCCTCTCAAAACAACGCTACGAATCACCTTAGAGAAAACCTCAAATACTCGTTACAGGCATTAGCATCTAATACGACACCTAGATAAATCCCCGACAACTTCCGATTGGAGGGGTAGAGCAACTTGTTGGATTACGATACAGTGTCATCTACCCCACAACCTAGTCGTGACTACAGGAGTCGTCCAAGGAGATTTGTAATTACTAATCGCATCGAGAGAGAGTAAGTCAACCGAAGGTCCGTAGCAGGGCTGACAGAAGGCCCGTAGCAGGGCTGACAGAAGGCCCGTAGCAGGGCTGACAGAAGGTCCGTGGCAGGGCTAATGGAAGGTCCCTAGCATGGTCTCGACTTCTATACGAGGAAGGTATCTCTCAGCTGTGCATGTAAGAAGAGGGGGACAGAGCGAGCGGTGTAGCGAGTTTTGGATTGGATTTCAACATTTTGCTCTTGTGCGATCGAGAGAGAAGCTTTTGTGAGTTCCAACCTTGTAGAAGGGAACTCTGATTTTAATAGATATATTTCACCTCATACCGTAGTAGAATTTGTGTGATGCGGTTCTATAGTTTTTCCCGTTCTTCAATTTTCGACATTAGTGTACTTTTGAAAATTTTTTGTATTGTGCGCTTCAGTTTAATTTTGTTTAATTTCTAATTTCGGATCTTTCAAAACGCTGTATTTTTTTGAGGCATGACGCGTTGTGAATGAATCAAAATCTAAACTAATCAAACTTATTTTCAAAAACAAAAATAAAAAGTTAGAAAAAATAAAGGTTATGCCAACTCGGCCAGGCTAATCTTTTGAGCATTCTGGAGTTGCAAGAATCCTTCAACTACTAGACTAGGGAAATACTCAAAAAATCCATTTAAGATCAAATCACGATTTTTCACTAAAGCTTAATCATGTGGACTAAAATGTAATATGGGAAAGATGAGCCTATAGTTCGAGCAGAGACGAAATAAATAAAACAATTAGAAAAAAGTTTGGAAAAAGAAAAAAATTTCAAATAAAACATTTTAATCAGTTAAAATTTTTATTTGAAACCTTCAACAATAAATAGAAGTGCTTCACCAATAAATAGAAGAGATTTGTTGTAATATTATATTTAAAATTTAGATGATTAAAATGTTATACTAAAGATTTTATATGATTTTTGAATAAAAAACCCAAATAAAAATTGTTTACTTGCCTGTCTCCGACTGGTCGGGTAAATATCTGAAGCAGAATTCCCTGATCATCCCTATCAACAAGGATGCCCAGATCCTCGCACTGCTTTATTTGCTCCTCGGTGAGCACATCACGAGCGCGTCGCCGGAGATTAACGTAGTACGTCGGAGGTGGCGGGGGCATAAACTCAAACCCCCCCGCCGGCGACCTCGCTTTCATCTCCCTCAACGTATGAAACACATCATCAGTCGCCAACGCGAGGTGCTGCACGCCAGCTCCGCCGTTATGATCGAGGTAAGTCTGAATCTGACTCCTCCGCTTCGTCCCATGTACCGGCTCGTTGATTGGAATTAGCACCGTCTCCTCGTTGTTCGCGAGCACCACCGAATTCAATCCGCTCTCCGCCGTGCCGATATCATCTGCGGTAAACTCGGCGAACTCGTGGAATCCCGTAAATGCTGCGATGTATTTCACCGCGGATGCAAGATCATCAACGTTACCCACGGCGTGGTCGAGGCGGCGGATGCCATATTCGAACCTTGGAGATGGAGCGGGGACATCCTCAAATCCGGGGAGGAAGGAGGGGGAATCAGGGGAAGGGGTAGGGTGGCTGATGAACCGGAGGACGACGTCGCCGTATAACTCGACTTCGGAGAGGGCAAAGCCAAACCCGAGATCGGCGGGAGGGAAAGCAGGGCGGGCGCCGTGGGAGACGCTGAGGTGGAAGGCCGAGAATGCGTCGGAAACACGGATGGCGATGGCCCTAACGCCGAAGCCGTGGGCCACGCTGAAGCGGTTGCAGGCTGAGAGGAAGAAGGAAGGAAGTGGGGATTGGGATTGCGAGGATGGTGGGGGATCGGAGGAGGTGATTGGGGCGGAGAACAGAAATTGAAGGGAGGAGCTGCGAAGGAGGAGAGATGAATGGATTGAATTGCCTGTGGAGAGATCGGATCGAGCTGCGAGGTGCATGCCGAGTCCAAAGGAAAAGCGGCCGGCTGCGTTGATGGCGTCGCCGCACCAGAACTCGATGTGATGGAAGCCAAGGACGGCGAAGCGATCTGTTCGGGGATTGAAGCGCAGAAAGTTGGAGTACCCCACTAGCTTGAAGTCCTCTTCGATGCTCGCGGCAGAGGCCGCCGCCGCCGCCGATTCTGTCTGTGCCGGTGTTGCTTGCCCCATTTCTCTCCTCTTTTTGCTTTTTCGTTGTGGAAGCCGAGAGAGGAAATTATATCAGATTACTACATCGGATATCGATTGCCTTGTTTGTCTGGATCATGTGATCCGTGGTCGTGTGATAAGAGCGGGTTGAACACGGCACACAGGTGGCCTTTTTTTAATTAAATGCGGGTTGAATTTCGATGGATAATGAACATGTACCCATCGAATTATCATTAGATGATTCCGGATAAGATTATCGTTCAAAGCTTGGACGAGTATCCTAGTGCATAGCTCCTCTGATTAAAATGAGGTCTGAGATTACAAGTAGTGTTTACAAATTCACTCTAATTATGAAAAGTTGTCCACAAAACTGAAAACATCATGTAGAGAAAGAGCTTGCCAACTTTATTATAATAATAAAGATGCAGGAATTGTTTTTCTGCCACAAAAAAAACAAATATATGATAGGAATGATGTCACAAACATGAAATACTAGGAGGTGATATGACGAGTCCTTCATCCTATAGATAGGATATTGCTAAATTTCATTGAGTGAATTTAAAATAAACCATACCATTATGATCAATATATATAATAAAAGATAAGCTAATAAGGAAACTAGACTTCATTACATACACATGAAGTTGTCAAGAAAATTATGCCTTTTTTATGGCCTTGCCTGCATGAGACATATTTAGGAAAAATTATTCGGTCCGGACGCCGCACATAAAATTCCATGCGGTAGCCAATCACAGCAAGACACGTGGAATGGTGGCCCCCCGTGAGAAAGATATTAAAATACCTAAGATTTGACCCTACCCGTTTGCTTTCCGATGGAAAAAAATAAAGCATTTATTATCACTTTCCAGCTAAACGAATGACTTATTCCAAGATGCGAAAGGAGGAACCTTCAATTACCCCATTTTAGGGTTTCGACCATCTGAGATGGAGTAGCTCTCTCGACCAACGAAAGATGGATTTAGAAGATGAATCGAGCTTAAAACCATCACGTTTAGCAGGATGCGAGTTTCGAACAGTTGAGATGGATTTGTCTGTCGACGATATTGAGATTGAAGTGAGTTTAGCTCTAAATATTTTCAATATCGTAAAGCCTTTGTTATGGTTTGAGTTCTAGGGTTTCTGCAGTTATATGTAGGGTTAGGGTGGTGTTTTTTATGAAGTTATTAGGGCGAACATGTTAGGATGGTGTTATTCTTATGTTATGCTGAGGTTATTTAGCCCATTGTTAATGGTGTTAGTGTAGTTTTACTATGGTGTTATCTGGTGATTATTCTCAAGATATTTTGTTGTCATGGAATGATGGTGTTTTGGTTAGGTTTTTATGGTAATATTCTGGTTTTATTCTAGTCGTATTTTTGTGTTATTGTCATTACTTTCTCTGGTGATTATTCTCGTGATATTTTATTTACGTGGGATGGTGATGTTTAGGTGAAGTTTTTGTGGTATTATTCTTGTTTTATTATGCTCGTATTGCGATATTATTGTCATTCCTTTCTCACCGAACAAATGTTGTTAAAGACAGTGTTATTGTGGTGTTATTGTAGAGTTTTTGTGGTGTTATTGCGGTGTTATTATGTGTTCTTTTCATTGTTGTTTTAGTAGATGAAACACGGTGTTATTGTTTTGTTATTTTTGACATTTTTGGACGGTTATTTTAGTTTTTCTGATGGAGTTATTTTAGATTTTTGTGGTGTTTTTTTGATGTTATGCTTGCATTGATTAAATTGCAGACACTTTTTTTAAAAAAAAATTCTTTATGCAATAGTGGTATTTTTAACTTAAATCATTGTATGCAGGAAAGAAGGAACAATCGTCAACAAGCCAAGATCCACTTTTCGCATTTGAGAATTTTTTTCTACAATGAGATTGAGTAATTAAACGACTCATTGAAGGCATTTTCAGAATCATTTTACATTTTGAGAAAGCTGCTTATAAGGCCTACTGGTTTAGTTGGAAGGGAGTGGTATTTGATTGCTAGAGTTAAGTCCATGGCTGCTAGTTAATGCGGCGGACTTATATTTTGCAAGAATTTATGAACTCAAATTTATATATTTATAATAATTTTCTTAAGTCCAAGCATTCAACACAAGTATACGTATCGTATCAAGTAATACAGGGCTCTAATGGAGTCCTGGTTATCGATCTCACAGGAAGTTCAGAGTATAAGAAAGCATTTTACAATATATAATATAACACTGAAATCCGATACTCAATTTGCAATTAAAGTTTACTACTTACTACTACTAACACTATGAAAAAAATAATAACAATTAATTAAACTACAATTACTTCTAACAACTTTAAAAACAGAATTAACTAATAGACGCACTAAACTAAGTATTTGAAAGGTTTTCGATATATGAGAAAAGTATATTTTCTCTTGCAATGAGAATATGATGTGTAGATTGATATTGAACAATTATCAATGTTATTGTGCCAAATAGGAGCATAGATAATTCCTTACCCTTAAAAAAGTACCCCTCTTCTAAGCAAGAAAAGAACATTGACATATCCTAAGTTTAGTCACTAATTCTAAGGCTAGGCTGGGAGGATACCGGCTCTCACTTCGGAGCTCCCACTCACCCTTCTTCCTAAGACTAAACTTTGATATTAGTTACTAATCTTAGAACCAATTTGGGGATTTCAGCCTGTCACCCTGAAATCTTCACATTGAAGTCCATCAAAACATATTTCCCTATTTATTTGCACTCAATTCCCATGAATTACGCAATTCATCTATAGAATTTGAATGGATCTGTCATTATTGTTGTAAGAAATTAAATCCTTTCAAACTTAATGTTCAACAACATATTTTAACATTTCAATTGGCCAAATCGAAAAGCAAATTAAGTTCGAAATGAAAAATCATCACAATTTCTTCATTACATTAAAAGCACATCAAATCCACATTAATCCATCACTATATGTCTATGTAAGAAGAAAGACAAGGGAGATTACTCAGAATTCATGAAGAAAATACAATAAAACATGGATTTTATATATAAAAGAAAAGTCATACAAACCACAAAAGAAAATACAACTTATCTCTTTCTCTTCCCTAATGCAATTCCCTTGAAGTTCCTTTGAATCCTCTTCTCTCTTTTTTGCAACACTTGATTCTCTCTTTAGAATGGAAAGGAAGAAGCAATCTCTCACTTTACTCCTTCCCTTCACTCCTTAGAGAAGAATTCCTCTCAAATCCTCACTCTACACACACTTCTACTAAACCCTAACACTTCTTAACACTCACTAAAACTACACTATAATCACTGAAGAAGCACAAGACACACACTATTTTCGTCCAAAAATAGTTACTTAAAAGATAGGGATGAAATCCTAAGAGTTTCCATAGGCATCCCTTCAAAAAGTCGCCAAAACTCTTCAAATTTGAATTCCACCAACTTCGGGAGCCGGCGGCGCCAGATAGGGCGCCAGCGGCGCTCTATACTACCAATATTTTATGGAGTCTCTAGATTTGGGCGCTAGCGGCGCCCATTCTGGCTCCGGCGGCGCCAGAACATGTTTTCCACCATTTTGCTCATTTTTTGCTCCGAATTCGTTCCTTTTCGCTTCTTTTCACTCAAATCACCTAAAATCACAAATCATGAAAAATAACTTTCTTTAAAGTGCAATATCACCAAAAATGGGTAAAATTATATAGCAAAAACCGTATGTATTTTTTGGTGCATCATTAGTCATCTCAGAAGCCATGAGATTGAGTTATTTAGTGACTCACCTAAACGTGGAAGATCAGTAGTTAAGAACTTCATTCAGAGGAATGAAAAAGGTACAATAAGAGGAAGTTCAGATTGTTCCGCACATTAGAAGTTGAGGGAGTTTTATAAATTGGTGTCAATGAAGAAAAGTGATTTGTATAGAATAAGTGATGGGTTAGAGATTTGCTAAATGGCGCAAACATAATAAAATAATTATTGTAAATTATGATGCTTTGGACTTGTTAAGTCTCATGTGATGGTGTTCCATTTGGTGAACCAGTTGCAATACCAGTCACATGAGACTTATGAAGTTTAAAACATCATAATTTACATGTGTATGTTATTCTGTTTGTACCTTTTATCAAATCTGTTTCCCATCAGTTATTCGATACAAAACACGTCTTCTTCATTGGCACTAAATAATAAAACTTGCTCAACTTCAAATGTTGGTACAATCTGAAACTTCATCTCATTATACATTTTTCATTCCTATGAATGAAGTTCTAAACTATTGATCTTTCACGATTAGGTAAGTTACTAAATAACTCAATCTCATTGCTTCTGAGATGACTAACAACTTAGACTTGACTCAAGCAATCAAAGAACACTCCCTTCCAACTAAACCTATAGGTCTTCTAAGCAGCTTTCTCAGTGTGTAAAATGATTCTTAAAACACCTTCAATGAGTCCTTCAATTAACGTAAATTTGATTACTACTAATATCACGAACAGACTTGGAGCTGATTCTAGCAATGAACTCACTCTCCTTTGGGATACTGTCATTGTTGTGTATAAGAGTAATATTTATGTATTATTTGGTGGATAATGGAACCTCATTCATGTATTACTATAGTATTATTATTGAATTATTCAAGTATTATTGTTGTATTAATCGTGTATTAATGCGGTATTATTGAAGTGTTATTAAAGTGTTATTTGATTATTATTGTTGTATCATTCACGTTTTATTGGGGTATTATTCCAGTGTTACTGTTGTGCTACTCAAACATTTCTTGAGGTGACGAATGGTGTACTAACAGTGTTATTAGCTTCAGCACGGTGTTCTAGTGAATTATTCAATTATTTATGATGTATTATTCGTGATATATTATTCATTTTTTATTGCGGTGTTATTGGAGGGTTATTAAAGTTTTAGTATTACCGATATATGATTCAGGTATTACTATGGTATTATTTGAGTGTTATTCCGGTGCTCTGTTGTGCTATTAGTGTTATTCTGATGCAACTTATTCGTGGTGTTTTATTGCGGTGTTATTGGAGGGTTATTAAAGTTTCAGTATTACTGACGCATGATTCAGGTATTAGTATGGTATTACTCGAGTGTTATTCATGTGCTCCATGGTGATATTAGTGTTATTCTGGTGTAAATTATTCTTGGTGTATTATTCGTATTTTATTGCGATGTTTTTGGATGGTTATTAAAGTTTCAATATTATCGATGTATGATTCAGGTATTATTATGGTATTATTCGAGTGTTATTCCGGTGCTCTGTTGTCTTATTAGTGTTATTCTGATGTAACTGATTCATGATGTATTATTCGTGTTTTATTGTAGTGTTATTGGAGGATT
This sequence comes from Papilionanthe hookeriana x Papilionanthe teres, assembly GCA_022702705.1. NCBI lineage: Eukaryota > Viridiplantae > Streptophyta > Magnoliopsida > Asparagales > Orchidaceae > Papilionanthe > Papilionanthe hookeriana x Papilionanthe teres. The sequence goes on along the minus strand of CM040436.1, from coordinate 48,318,136 downwards.
ATTAAAGATTCAGTCATTACCGATGTATGATTCAGATTTTATTATGGTATTATTTGAGAGTTATTGTTGTGGTGAATGGTGTTATTAGTGTTATTGTGGCGTGGTGCGACTTTTTAAATTTGCCAAAATTTATGAACTTAGATTTATATTTATATTGATTTAGTTTTCTGTTGAGTCACACAATTAAATGCAAGTATACATATCACTCAAGTAATAGAAGGCTCTAGTGGAGTTCTAAATATCGATCCCACAGGGAGGGAACTAATTTTACAGTGTAGCACATAAATCACTTTTCGAATCACAACATAATTGCAATAATTATAATTCTTAAAACAGAGACAAACAATTGTAGTTACTAATCCTACCAAAGTGCGTTATAACCTTCTAGCAAGTTAAACTAACACAAGATTAAAATTATAACAAAGTTCAGTTGTAAGAAAGAATCTTCCTCCTCTCTAATTATAATATGATGATTTTTGTGACATAGATCAGTGATGCAAATGTATTGTGTCAAATATAAGCATTCCTATTATTTACCCTTTTCCAAGCGCATAAGAACATTGACTAATCCTAAATACAGTCCCCAAATCTGTGGTTAGGCTGGGAGGATATTGGATCTCACTTCAGAGCTTCCACTTCCCTTCCTCTGAAGGCTAACTCTCGCTTTGGTTTCCAAACTTTAGGACCAAATTGAGGATTTCAGCCTGTCACTCTGAAATCTCCAATTCTACAGCCATCAAAGTATATTTCCCCATATATTTGCACTCAACCCCCATGAACTACATCACTCATTCATGGATATTGAATGTGACCTTCACTTTCATTGTGGAACTTATAATCCTTTTGGAACATATGTTTCCCAACAAGTTCTAACAATTTAATTGGCCATATCAAAAAGTAAATGAAAGTTCAAAGTGAAAAGTTTTTCACAAATTCTCCATAATAAATCGGCACATCATTTCCATATCACAACATCAACACATCACATGAAAAGGAGGAAGACAAAGAAATCTACTCAAGACTCATGAGGAAAAGATGAAAAAATATGGATTTTATATATAAAAGCAACGTCATACAAACAAAGTAAAAAAAAGATAACTTATCTCAAACTCTTCCCCAAGCGAATCTCAAGGAATTCCATTGACTCCTCTTCTTTCTTCACAATAACAAAGAAATTTCTCTTTAAATAAGTAAGGAAGAAGAAATCTCTCACTTTCCATCTCCTCCTACACTCTTTAGAAGAGAACACACAAACCCTAGATTTCCTAAAAAATGAAGACACACTCAGTCTTCACTCTCCACACTCTAAACTTTTCTCCCCCCTTACTAAATTTGGCACCAAAGTAATTTAAATCTGGCCATAACTGATTTCCCAAGAGTTTCCTCAAGCATCCCTCCAAAATTAGACCAAATACATTGAATCTAGTTTTAATTTGGGATAGGGCACAGCCCGGTGCAAGATAGGGCACCGTCCGACGCTATTTTCCGCCTTTTGGGTCTAAAGTCTCTATAAATTGGCGCAGTCCAGTGCTGGTGACAACGCCGTTCAGCGCTAGTTCAATAAAATGGACTTTTGCCCAATTTTTCTCCAAATTTTCTCTTTTTCACTTCATTTAGCTTTAAAGGCCTAAAATCATTGTACCTGCATGAAATCATGAAAAATACCTTTCTTTAAAGTGTAATATCATCAAAACAGGTTTGAAATGGACATTAAAGCTATCAAATTTTTAGTTGATCAAGGTCCCCCAAACATAACTATTACTTGTCCTCAAGTAATTTTAGTTAATACATAAAATAATGATCCACTGTAATGAACTTTCTTTCTAGAATACCATAATTTTGACTTAGATAAGTAGAATAGTAAAAGTTTCAGAAAGATTTTTGAGTAATTCATGTAAATTCTGCAGGTGTAGGACTTGTCTAAGAGTTCTAGCATTCTATTCATTTCAAAAATTACTGTACATTGTCCTATTAAGGCACTTAAAAGGATTAAATGAAAAGAAGTTTATGAGAACACTACTAGTAAAGATGTTAATCCGTACATATAAGTTTAGGAAAGTAATTAAGTTTTTACCTTTAGGTAGGTCCAAGTGAAGGCATCTCCCCAAGCTTCTACTAACTTTTCTTTCTTTTCTTTTTCTTCTTTTCTTCTTTTCTTCTTTCTTTCTTTTCTTTTCTTTTGCTTTTTTGTTTTTTTTTTAAGTCAGGATTACTGTATCTGGATAACCTTTAATAATTTTGAACTTCACCATTCTCACACTAAATTTAAAACTTACCACAATCCTTTACCTTATAGGCATTTCATTAGCTTATTATTGATTCATCATTGAGTCTCAATCCTTTCCTTTCACGTTAAAGTTTAGGATTCTTAATACTCCAAACATACAGTTTTTCTTACTTTGAATAGTTGACTATAGTCCTATTCTTTTATACCAAATATCTTGGCCTACAAAATTACATTTCATTACCAAATACTTTCATTCAAATTCACAAAATACTTAAATAAAATCAAAATACAGTTATCTGAAATTGAGTTATATCATAAGAAATCATTTTAATAATTTTGAAAATACTTTTAAATGAAAACAATTAATAGTTAATTCTTTCCCTCCCCCAAACTTAATTTTTTTAAAATTAGTACAATTAACATGGGAAGAAAGAAAAGATATAAATGCATATAACTTATACCTCAATATGTTGGGCTTTTCACACCTTTGAGTTTAAGCATGTTTTCTTCATAAATTAGAACTGTAGGCCTGAAATAATTAAGAGAATTTTTATACACAAATATGGGTTAGAAATTTGCAAGGAAATAAGTTTAAAATTTTTAAAACATAAAACATCAACTAAGCACACAACGTTAACATCCAACTGTTACTATCACAGATTACTAAACCACATGCAAACTCCACTATCACATCACATTAATAAGCATAAAATTTGCTACAAACACAACCAAATACAAATTACATCACAAATATAAATCAGAGAAATTCTTAGGTACATCACATATAGAAAATACAAATATAAAATAAAATGAAAATAAAACTACATAAACTACCAATCATCATCTGCAGGAGCTCCACCAACATCAGGTTCATCAGGCTGGTATGAAGCGTCCTTAGGGTAAGTAGGAAATATAGCACTAGTGTCTCCTGAAAAATCTCATATGTGCGTCATAATAAGCTATCTCATATTCTTGCCACCACACTTGAGAATCATCATTTATCTTATTCCTTGTTTCTTGCCCTTTTACTCTGGTGTTCAACCTTTCTAATTGATCCATAACATCATGCAGAGTAGGTTCCATAGATGTAGACGGTCTCTCATATCTAGAAGAAGGTTCATCAGCTTTCTTACTCTATTTCCATCCTACATGGGCTTCATAAGTTTTCAGATTTATTTTACTAATGGGCTTCAGGGGATGGGCTACCTCATCATTATCTTCAGTTGCTACACCTGACTGAATATATAAGGCATGAATCAGGCTAGGGTGTCCTAGTCCACCTGTAGTCTCTCCTTTTAAACTTGTCAAAATCCTCTTATGAATGATAGCCCCAATATTGATATTCTTCATGTTACAAATACAGTAATTCAGAACAGCTCTGTCTACAGTAACCTCGCTATGATGGCTGGTAGGAAAAAGTCTTGCAGAAATGAAATAATGTCAGGCTTTTGATACAGGATTCAAACTAGAAAGAGGGAAATTAACTTTTTGTTTCTGTTTAATCTTCCATTCCCCTTTTCTGTCAGTTAAAAAGTTCATAATTGTATCCAATGCTTCATTAGTAACAGAAAAATTTTCGTATTCACATAAAAAGGGTTCTCTCAACTAATAGAATGCATTGATGCGGGCGGGGGTAAATTCAACCGTTTGTCTTCTAACTAGGATATATTAGCTCTCAGAGTAATACAAATTTGCATAAAACTCTCTCACAATCCACATCATCGGTTCAACAGTAAAATAACAAAAAATTTCTCATTGACGATTCGTAATAAGTTCTCCAATCACGCCTCTCAGATTTTTCAAAGGCTTTCTCTGGAATAAACTTCTTATTGCTAAGAAATGTACTGAAGAGGGAATAAGCCTTGAAATTCACAAATTTACTCTCATCGTAATCAAGTTTTCTCTTCCCCTTAGCCATTCTTGGAGCCATTTGTCTAAAATATCAAATTTATCCAAATCAATTTCAAAATTGTAATGTAATAGACTCAAAGGTAAATTTAAATAGATAACAACTCCAATACCATGAATAATCTCCAAATTTTCTCTAAAAACCTCAAAATTCAAATCTTCCTAATGTAGGATATTTTCACGGTCAAAATCGAAAAAATTTAGGTTAAAGTGTAGCTCTTACCAAGAGAAGATGAATTCCAAACTATTCCAGCCACAAAATCGCTTCAAATCCAGATGTAAGTGAGCCATAGGTGCAAAAATTGGCCTTGGTTGGAGGTAGAAGACGATAGTTTGGGAAAAATTTGCGGGTCTCAGGGCTAAATTGTGAAATTTTGGAGTTTAGGGCCTTTTTCTGGTCGAGCGCTATCCGACACTGGTGACAGCGCCATTAGGCGCTATTTTCTACTCTTATGGCCAAACTCGCTGTCTTTTGGCGCGGTACGGCGCTGGTAACAGTGTTGTTCAGCGTTAGTTCAAAAACTGGGCTTCCGACTTTCTTTTGCATTTTTGATCCTTTCAAGCCTGTTCCGACATTTAATTAGTCGAATTAAGCATTGAATAACATTCTAAAACCATGACAAATGATATTTTAAACACAAACAACACAAAACATCACTTTCATATATAAAATCCAAATTACCAACATATAAAAATAACACTAAATACTACACATCGTCAAGCCATAAAATTATAAAATTCAGCGTTGCTCACAACCACAACACAATAATGTTGAAAACTAAACTAGAAAGCAAGTCCGAATATAACATCCAAGCAAAGCAAAGCAAAACAAAGCAATCAGTTCAAATACATCAACACAGAAATACAATAATCAAGTCTTCATTCTTTCTCAGAACTATCATCAACTCTTAAATCTCCAATTGATTGAACGTGAACGAACAGATTGTAGAATGGACAAAATGAGAATTCTTTAGTAGAATCCTTCTCAATCCAACCTTTCCTTTTAATCAACCGTATCAAACATCCTTCGAGATACCCAAAATGATCAAAGTGCTCATTCATTCTCTAATTCAGATGATCAAAGAAGTCAGATAGATTGTTGATTGCATTTATCAGGTGTTGTACTTCCTTCTCCAATTTCTTAATTTTCTTCAAGATGATCTGTGAACATTCAAGAAAGTAAAGAGGAATAAGTGTCGAACTCTGAGATGGTTGATCTTCAATGATACTCATTTCATTCATATCACCAACTGCCTGGTTATTATGTTCATCTATTGGGTCTATAGGCTTCCAAGGCAGAAGTACTCTTTCCCAATTCTCATATGGCACTTGTGATTGACTGCATAAGAGAAATATGGTGGAAGGATGCCCAAGCCCATACTTTGATCCATGAACGATCAATCCCAAAACAGATTTAAAAATTAAAAACCAACATTAATAGGCATCCCCATTTGAATACAATAGCTCAAGATAACACACTCTTTAGTTACTTTACTGATTTTCATAGCTGGGAGCAATTTTTCACATATAAAATAATGTAAGTGCTTCAACGTAGGATTTAACAGTGTGGTTGAAAAACTTACATACCTGTTATCTCTTATCTTCCATTCATCACTTTCATCCATTAGATATCTGTATATATCATTCATGTTTTTCATCGTTGGTGCAAAGTTTGAATAGTGGCAGATCAGTACATTCTCAATCATGTATAAATCGTTAATCTTTATAGGAGTAAATGTTTCAAACCTACCTTGCACATAGACTGATCCATGGTTAATTCCATTAAGATTGGCATAAAATTCATTCACAACCAGGACAACTACGACGGTAGTAGTATAACATAGCACTGCTCTACGTCTCTGAACAATGATTTCATCAATTTGATTAGTAGGAGAATTCATACCTCAATTCAGAAACCCTCGCTCTTTAATCAATCTCATCTTTGAGATATTCTTGTTAAATAGACGTTGAGCTTCGAAACTGACGAACTTTATACTGTTGAAAACTTGAAATCTTGAAGTTTCTATCAAGTCAGAATCCATTTAGATGAGATTTGGGATCTTCCTTTTTGTTCCTCTGGTAGTTTGATGCATAAAAAATATATACTCTTTTAGCTATACGTTTTGACCTATTTTTGGTGATATTGCACTTTAAAGGAAGGTTATTCTCATGATTTGTTGCATGTATGATGATTATAGGTGGTTGGAGTGAAAAGATGCAAAAAGGAACAAATTTGGAGCAAAATGGAGCAATTTGGAGGAAAACAGCTTCTGGCACTGCCGGCGCCCTTTTCTAGAAACTTCAGCAATTATTGGCAAGATAGGGTGCCGCCAGCGCCACTATCGGGCGCCGCCGGTGCCCTATGTTGGTTCATTTCAAATTGAAGAGTTTTGGCAGATTTTTGAAGGGATGCTTGAAGAAACTCTTGGGGACTTCGTTTCTAACATAAAATTAAGTGTTCAAAATGAAAAAGGGAGAGGATTACTGTAGAGAGCGTAAGGAAAGTGTGAGTGAGAGTTAGGGTTTGTGATTTGAAGAGAGATTCTTCTCTAAGGAGGGGATAAGAGGGAGTAAAGTGAGAGATTGCTTCTTCATCTTTGTTCCAAGGAGGAAATCAAATGTTGCAAGGAATAGAAAAGGAATCAAGGGAACTTTGAAGAAATTTGCCTGGGGAAGAGAAGGAGATAAGTTGTATTTGCTATTGTGGTTTGTATGACTCTTTTTTTATATATAATTTCCATGTTTTATTGTATCTTCTCCATGATTTGTGAGTAGTTTCCTTTGCCTTTCTTCTTGCATAAAGTAGTGATGATGTGGTGATGTGGAATTGATGTGCCCTTAAAGTGTTATAAAAGTTGTGATGGTCCTTTCATTTGAAACTTAATTTACTTTTCAATCCGGCCAATTGATTTGTTAAAATATGTTGAGGAACATTAATTCCAGAAAAATTGAATGTTTTACAACAAGAATGAAGAACCCATTCAATGTCCATGAATGAATTGCGCAGTTCATGGGGATTGAGTACAAATAAATAGGGAAATGAGTTTGGATGGAACTTCAAATTGGAGGTTTCATGGTGACAGAATGGGATCCCCAATTTGGTCCTAAGATTGGTAACTAAAGCCTATGGTTAGCCTTCAGGTGAAGGGTGAGTGGGAGATCCGTAGTGAGAGTCAGTATCCTCTCAACCTAGCCTTAGATTTAGTGACTAAACTCAATGTTCTTTACATGCCTGGAAGAGGAGGTACTCTTTTAAGGTTAAAGAAGCAAATATGCTCCTATTTGGCAAAATACAGAAAATTACCATTCTTCATCATTCACACATCATAATCTTTATGCAGGAAGGAAGACACTTTTCACATAGAAGTATCTTATAAATCACATATGTTAGTGTGTGTTAGTTAAATTAGTTTAGTAAGTAGAAGTAATTGTAGTAGCTTTATTATTACCATACTTTGCATTCACTAGTTGTAGTACACTTGAGTAATTGTTACAGTTGGTATTGGATTTTAATGCTATATTATCTGATTTAAAGAACGTTGCCTTCCCTGTGGGATCGATAACCAGGATTCCATTAGAGCTCTGTATTACTTGATACGATACGTATACTTGCGTTGAATTTGTGACTTTACTAAATCATTATAAATATATAAATCTGAATTCATAAATTCTTGCATTTTTAAGCATATATAAAGTGGCTGTCAAGTTTTTGGCGCCGTTGCCGGGGAAGGTAGATAAACGCTACTTATTTATAGATATTGTAGTAACTGAAACCTTTACTTTGTAGTATATTTGTGTGCTTATTTACTTTTTAGTGTGATTTTGTATGCGTAGTACTAGATCTGTAAGTTTGATACCTTACGATTCAGAGTTAGAGTGTACTATTAGAAAAATTAGAAAACAACAAAAACAAATTGAAAATTACTGCGAAATGGCAAATAATCAAGAGAATCAGAATATTAATGTTGGAAATTTGCCAAGACCCTTAAGAGATTATGCTAACCCAACAACAGATGAAATTCATATAACTATTCAAAATCCTGATGTTGCTGCTAATTCGTTTGAACTTAAACTTGCTATTATCCAAATGGTACAAAATAATCAATTAGGAGGAACACCTAATGAAGACCCAAATTTACATCTCGCTAGTTTTTTAGACCTGTGTGCTACTTTTAAGTACGATGGAGTGTCGAGTGATGCTATGAGACTTAGAATTTTTCCTTTTTCCTTAAGGGATAAAGCTAAGGCGTGTTTAAACTCGTTAGCACCTGGATCTATTCGAACTTGGGGAGAACTTTCTCAAAAGTTTCTATTAAAATATTTTCCACCATAAAAAACTACTAAATTAAGAAATGATATCACATCTTTTGGTCAGTTTGAAGGACAGTCAATATATGAAGCTTGGGAGAGGTTTAAAGATCTTCTTAGGAAGTGTCCACATCATGCTTTGCCAGATTGGTTAATAATTCATACTTTTTATAACGGATTAGTGGGATCGTTGAGATCAATTATTGATGCTGCTGCTGGTGGATCATTAATGTCAAAACCTTTCGATGAAGCATATTCATTGATTGAAGAGATGGATATTAATAATTTTCAGTGGCCCTCTGAATGGGTAAACCCTAAGAGAGTAGCTAGTGTTCATGATTCTGATATGATGACTATGATAGTTTCTCAAATAGCAGCACTTTCTAAGAAAATAGATCAATATGGAATGAATTATTCTCAACCACCCCCAGTGTTAGAGGAAAATTCATTTGGGCAGATAACTGAATCTCATACACCTTATGAGACTTTAAACGTGATTAATAGACCTAAATTCGAATTATTATAACTCTGGTTGGAAGAATCGCCCAAATTTCAATTGGAATAATAATAATGCTAATGTGAACCCACAATGGGGGCACAATTCTATAAACCTAGTTGGAAACTCAAACAACCAAGGAAATACTAACTTTAAACCATCTTATCCTCCAGGATTCAATAATAACACACAGTTTAAGGATAAGAAGTTGTCTACAGATGAAATGATTTTAAATATGGGAAAGTAATTACAAGTTCAAGGTGTTGCGATCAAAAATATTGAAAATTAATTGGGACATATTTTCACTGCGCTTAATAATAGACCTTCTGGAACGCTTCCTAGTAATGTGGAGATCAATCCAAAAGATCAAAACAGAGAGCAACTTAAGGCTATTCAATTAAGGAGTGGAAAAGAATTAGAAACTAGAGTGCAGAAAGAAGTTGAAGAAGAGAAGGAGAAGGTGAATATTGAAAAAGGTTCAAATAAGATTTATTCAGACCTGGAATATCCTCTTGAACCAATGAAGATTATTGTTGAGACCACCTCCTCCATTTCCTCAAAGATTGAAGCAGAAGAATAGGGATAACAAATTTGGAAAATTTTTGGAAATCCTTAAGAAGTTAACAATAAATATACCTTTTATTGAAGCATTAGAACAAATGCCTGATTATGCAAAATTTATGAAGGATATTCTTAAAAAGAAGAGAAAGTTTATGGATCATGAGACTGTTGCTCTTAGTGGAGAGTGTAGTGCAATTATTCAGAAAAGGTTTCCTGAAAAACTTAAAGATCCTGGTAGTTTCACTATCCCATGTGCTATAGGTGAAAAGTTTTTTGGAAGAGCCTTATGTGATCTGAGAGCTAGTATTAACCTTAAGCCTTTATCAACTTTCAAAAGATTAGGAATTGGAGAAATTTCTCCTACATCTGTAAATCTTCAATTAGCTGATCGTTCTATTACTTATCCTAAGGGAGTGGTAGAAGATGTGTTAATGAAAGTGGATAAATTTATCTTTCCTGTGGATTTTATTGTGCTTGATATGGAGGAAGATAAAGATATTCCAATTATTTTAGGAAGACCATTCCTAGCTGCTGGAAGAGCTGTAATTGATGTTCAAAAAGGGGAATTAACTACGAGAGTTAATGATCAAGAGGTGACCTTTAATATTTTAAAGTCTATGAGTATCCCTCAGTTGCAAAAGATAATGAATGTTTTAGGATGGAAGTATGCGAATATTTGAGAAATGATTATTTTAAAGAGATGTTTGAAAAGAAAGTGGAATATGAAAATATAATTAAAGATGAAACTGGAAATGAAAAAGATTCAGTAATGAGAAGAATAAGGAGTTGGAGTATATTCAAGATAAATTTGAAGTGTTAGATACCATGGAAGGTGGAGATAAAAGTTTAATTTCATATATTATTAAACCTTCTGAACTTGACATAAAAATTTTCCCTAAGCATTTAAAGTATATGTTCTTAGGAGAATCATCTACCCTACCAGTTATTGTATCTTCGGAGTTAACTGAATATCAAGAATAAAAAATTATTGGAATTCTTAAAAAGATACAAAAAAGCTTTTGGATGGACTTTGGCAGATATCAAAGGAATCAATCATTTGATCTGTATACATAGAATTTTATTAAATGAAGAACATAAACCTAAAATTGATCCACAAAGTAGATTAAATCCTATAAGGAAAGAAGTAGTTAAGAAGAAAATTTTAAAATGGCTTGATGCTGGAATTATTTATCCTATTTCGGATAGTGCTTGGGTAAGTTCAATTCATTGTATACTGAAGAAAGGCGGAGTGACTATTTAAGTGGATGAAAGGAATGAAATTTTACCTACTAGACAAGTTAATGGATGACTAATTTGTATTGATTATAGAAAACTGAATGCTGCCACCTGAAAAGATCACTTTCCTCTTCTTTTTCTCGATCAAATGTTGGATAGACTTGCTGGACACAAGTACTATTGCTTTTTGGACGAATATACTGGTTATCATCAAATACCTATTGCTCCTGAGGATTAAGAAAAGACAAAGTTTACTAGCCCCTATGGAACATTTGTTTTTCGAAGAATGCCTTTTGGATTGTATAATGCACCTGCAACTTTTCAAATGATGTCTATCTTTAGTAGTATGATAATGGAGTAGAAGTTTTCATGGATGATTTTTCTATGTTTGGAACTTCATTTGATATTTGTTTGGAAAACTTGGCAAAAGTTTTGGAACTCTGTGAGAAAACAAATTTAGTTCTGAACTGAGAAAAATGTCAATTTATGGTTGCAGGAGGAATAGTGCTTGGGCATAAAATTTCTGAATATGGTATGGAGGTCGATCCTGCTAAAATTCGAGTGATTGAGAGATTACCACCACCCACTACTGTGAGAGAGGTTCGGAGTTTCTTTGGACATGCTAGATTTTATAGGCGTTATATTAAAGATTTTTCTAAAACTACTAAACCTTTGTGCCAACTTCTAGAAAATGATAGGAAGTTTGATTTTAATGATGAATATTTGTGTGCTTTTGAATTACTTAAAGAAAAATTAATCCCTGCTCCTATAATTATTTCACCTGATTGGAAGAAACCCTTTGAATTGATGTGTGATGCTAGTGATTATGCTCTTGGTGTTGCGTTGGGGCAAAAGTATGATAAAATTTTAAAAGTCATTTACTATGCTAGTAAAACTCTTAATGATGCGCAAATTAATTATACCACTACTGAAAGGGAGTTATTAGCTATAGTATTTGCTTTTGATAAGTTTAGACCTTATTTAATTGGGACTAAAGGTATAGTGCATACTAATCATTCCGCTATCAAGTATTTAATGCAAAAGAAGGATGCTAAACCTAGATTGATTAGATGGATACTCCTTTTGCAAGAATTTGATTTTGAGATAGTTGATTGGAAAGGATCTGATAATCAAATTACTGATCATTTATCAAGAATAGAATATGATAAATTATCTGAATTTGAGAAGGAAGTTATAGAAACTTTTCCTGATGAACAATTGTATATTCTTATGGAAAAGAATTTGCCTTGGTATGCTAATACTGTGAATTATATTGTGAGTGATATTATAACATCAGATTTAACAAGGCAACAAAAAAAAAATTAAATATGATGCTAAATTTTATTTTTGGGATGAGCCATATTTATATAAAAAGTGTAAGGATCTGATTATTCGAAGATGTGTGCCACATGAAGAAATTAATCAAATTATTCAAAGATGTCATGATTCTGAATTTGGAGGTCATTTTGGTGTTGATAAAACAGCTTATAACATTTTACAATCTGGATTTTATTGGCCTACACTTTTTCGTGATGTTTATAAATATGTTGAATTTTGTGATCGATGTCAAAAAGTAGGTAATATTTCTAGAAGAAATGAAATGCCTCTGAATTATAATTTGGAAGTTGAAATTTTTTATGTATGGGGATTAGATTTTATGGGACCATTTACACCTTCATTTGTAAATTTATATATATTGGTCACTGTTGATTATGTTTCGAAATGGATTGAAGCTGTTGCTTTACCAAGATGTGATGCTCGGAGTGTTTCTAAATTTTTAAGGAAAAATATATTTACATGATATGGAATGCCGATAGTGATTGTAACTAATGGTGGATCCCATTTCAGAAACAATGAAATTAAGAGATTAATTGAAAAATATAATATTATTCATAGGATCTCTACTGCTTATCATCCCCAGACTAGTGGTTTAGCGGAAGTATCAAATCGGGAAATTAAAAGAATTTTGGAGAAAACAGTGGATATTCATAAATTAGATTGGTCTGCTAGATTAGATACCGCATTATGGGCTTATAGGACTGCTTTTAAGACCCTTATCGGAATGTCTCCTCATAGACTAGTATTTGGCAAAACTTGTCATTTGCTGGTTGAATTGGAGCATAAAGCATATTGGGCAATTAAGTAGTTGAATTTTAATTTGAAAAATGCGAGAGAGAAAAGATTTATGCAATTGAATGAGTTGGAAGAAATTAGAAATGAATCATATCATAATGATAAAATTTATAAAGAGAAAATGAAATTATGGCATGATCAGAAGATATTGAAAAAATGATTTGAACTTGGACAGAGAGTTTTATTATATAATATGAGATTAAAATTATTTCCTGGAAAACATAAGTCGAGATGGACGGGACCTTTTACTGTAGTGAAAGTTCATTCTTTCGGAGCTGTTGATATCGAGGATCCTAAAACTGGAAATATTTTCAAGGTTAATGGGCATCATTTAAAACCTTACTTTGGAGGGTTTTTACCAGATTTCAAAGAGGTTTTATTGCTGAGTCATCCTAGTTAACAGAATGGTTTGTCGGGCTGACGACGTTAAACTAAGCATTTTATGGGAGGCAACCCATGTGTACTTGTGTGTTGTGTTTGCTTGCTTATTGTTGTTTGTGCTTTTAATTTGATATTTAAGAATCTTAATTACCCCTATATAAGTTAAAAATTAAAAATATATTAGATCGTATTGCGAAAATGAAATATTTTGAGTAAAATGAAGTTCGGTGAAATTTTTTACCACTGGCGCCAAAATGAGCGCCGCCAGCGCCCTTTTCTTTAAAAATAGCCGAATTTCTAGTTTGAGTGCCGCCAGCGCCCCTATCGAGCGCCGTCGGCGCCCAAATTCTGGTTGACGGGTTTTAATTTTTAAAATGAGGTTTTTGGCGGTTTTGAGCGGGATCTTCTTCCTTAAAACCCACCAAAAATCTATTTTAAACCCATAACCAACAGAAAAATGAAAACTTACTTTCCTAATTCGCATCTCATGGATTCCTACTCCATTGAACTCCCTAGATCTCACATTTACAACCGACGGAAGTTCATTAGTTTCGAGATGCAACGTCTATTCCATAAAGTGATGATGAAAAGAAGGATTATCAAGGAAAGAGGCTTTGTGAATCAAGGTTTGGAGAGTCCGACTATAAGAGTTGAAGAGATAGTAAAGCAAAGGCATTGGGAAGTGTTATGCTACACTGCCGCCACAGTGGTTGTTCCGGTCGTGAAAGAATTTTATGCAAATCTGCATGGGATCAACCAAGGATGTGTTTTTGTGCGAGGTAGGTATGTACCATTCACTCCTACGAGGATTAATGATCTCTTCATAATTGAGAATGTACCTATTTGTCATTATGCAAATTTTAATGCGACGAGTGATGATATGAATGAAATCTATCATTATTTGACGGATGAGAATGAAGAATGGGAAGTAAGGGATAATGGATATATCAGTTTCTCTTCTTCATCCTTAAATCCGGTATCAAAGCAGTGGCATTACTTTATTTCGGCAAAATTAATTCCTACTATGAAGATAAGTAAGGTAACGAAGGAAAGTGCTATTTTGAATTTATGTATACAAACTGGAAGGCCAATGGATATTGGATCAATCATTACGAAATCTGTTTTGGGATTGATTGTGCATGGATCTAAATATGGGCTTGGACACCAGTCCACCATATTTCTGTTATGTAGTCAATCACAAGTACCGTATGAGAGTTGGGAAAAGTTCTTCTCCCTTGTAGACCTATTGATCCAAATGATATTTATGACTACCGAGCAGTAGGAGATGAAAGAGATATGGATTTGCTTACTGATCAGCCCACTGAGAGTTGACAACCTATTCAGCCTTACTATTCTGAAAGTTCGATGGTGATATTAATGAAGATAAAGAAGTTGGAAAATGAGGTACAAAATGTTCTAAATGCTATTAATAATATTTCTGATTTATTTGATCACTTTGATTGGAGGATGAAAGAGCAATTTGATCATACTGGTTGGATTGAGTTGGGTTTGATTAATCTGTTGAAGAAGAATGCTGTGGTGGCTGAAAATTCATCTGATGAATTCCCATATTGTCCCTTCTACAATCTGTTCGTTCATCGTCAATCAATTGGAGACATTAGAGAGGATGATAGTTCTGAGATTGATGAGGAGTAATTAGTGGATTTTATATGCTGCTTTGTTGTGTTTGAGTGTTTAATGTGATTATTATGTTGTTTTCTTTGCTTTAGTAGGGTGTGCATGGACTATGCTTTGATTTCTTGTGTGTACTTAGGACTTAGTGTTTGCTTATCGTAGTGTACTTGCAACCTAAGGATCTAAGGATTGTTGCTTTTATTTGATGAACATATGTGTGTAATTATTGTATCGTGGATTTTATATATGAAAGTGATGTGATGTGTTGTTTGTGTAAAGTGATGTTGTTTAGTGTTTGTGAGATGAAATATATTGCGACAAGAAAAAAATTTTTTTTGAACCCAATGGAATTTTGGACTGGCGCTGCCGGCGCCCAAATCCAGAAAGTTTTGCTATTATTTTGAATAGAGCGCCGGCGGCGCCCGGGACCCTTAAAAATTCGCAAAAATTGCTTGGGACCCATTTTTCCGCCATTTCCTTCGACTCCCACCTCCATGTTCACCATTTTGAAGCTTTAGGGCTCGTTAGATCTCAGAGTAGAGAGGATTTCAAGGATTTCTGAGGCCGGATCTGCACTTCTCTTGGTAAGAGCTTTACTTTAAGCTAAAATTTTTGGATTTTTGCCATGTGAAACTTTCACATTGTTTGGATGATATTTTTGGGAGATTTTTGAGAAAAAGTGAGGTTTCCTATGGTAGAATTTGTTCTTACTTGTTTAGATTAATGCTTGGAGTTAGTACATTGTGAACTTGGGATTTATTGGTAAATTTTTGCAATTTTTAGAAATTCACATGGCTCTTAGAATGAGTAAGGGGAAGCGAAAATTTGATTGGGACGATGAAAGATTTGTTAATATTAAGGCTCAGTTTCGCTTCAACTCTCTGTTGTAAAAAAAGAAGTGTATTCAGGATCGAGCATTTGAGAATCCTTGTGGATCTGTGGAACAGTTGATTTCTGAGCGGAATTGGGAGCGTTTCTGTTACTCTTCTGCTAATGCTGTTTTGGGAGTAGTCCGAGAAATTTATGCTAACGTGCTCTGGTCTGAGACGGAATATGTGCTAGTCCGAGGGAAACTGGTTGAGTTCACCCCACCACTTATCAACACATTTTATCAAATTCAAGAAACTTTTGTTTGTGAATTTGAAAATTTTGATACTAGTGAGGGGAATTTGATGAGTGTGATCACGTATCTGACCGATGGAAGAGGGGAGTGGAAGATGAATCAGAGACAGATGATTAACTTCCCTGCTTCTACTTAAATGTTGCTTCTAAAGTGTGGCATTATTTCATTTATGCGAGACCGTTACCCTCTTATCATCACAACAAAGTTACTAGGGATCGAGCTATTTTGAATTATTGCCTCAAGAATATGAAGAAGATCGATATTGGAGCCATTGTTTTCAAGAGCATTCACTCTATTGCCAAAGTAGAAACCACTGGTGGATTAGGACATCCTGCCAGAATTCACTCTATTACCAAAGGAGAAACCACTGGTGGATTAGGACATCCTGCCCAATTTATGCCCTTTGTGTTCAGTCTGGAGTTGATTATAGTAGTTCTGAGGAAGTGGCGATACCTTTGAGACCGATTACGAAGACCATTATTCATACTTATGAGGCTCATGTGGGTGCAAGAGTGGAGAGTAGGAGTACTGATATTCCTACCACGAGCGATGATGTTCCATGTACTTCCGAGCCCCCGACACTATCTGATGTCATGGAGCAGTTGAGATTGCAAAGTGATAGTATTGATAGGATGCATAGTCGGATGGATGTATTCGAGGCCAGGAGTGATGTGAATGAAGACTATTTGCAGAGAAGAGTTGAGTTCGATATTGCTTATTATGATGCTCGTGCCGCGATTTATGAGAGGAGATACCGGGGTGATATTTCCTACTTGCCTCGGTTATACACCGTACGAGCTCTGGTCCTTCGACCCCGCCGACGATGCTCGATGATGATGAGTGGTAGTTTTATACTTCGTGTTGTACTTTTGTGTTTTGTTATGTGTCGTTGTGTTATACTCGTTGTAGTGTGTGAAGTTGTTCGTAGTATTTTCTTTAGATGTACTGTAGTATTTTTTTTAATGTAGCAGTTGCACTTGAAACTTTAAAAATGTTAAATTTTATGTTTAATGTTGTGATAGTTTATTAGTATTTGTAATGTTTTGTTAAAAAATGTATCAATGTTGGTATTTTTTTCTTTACCACGGTAGATTTTTAAACGTTATATATATCACTGCTACTAATTGTTTCATACTTGCTAGCTGTAAAATTTTGATTATTACCAGATAGATTATGAATATTTCAAAATTCCGGCACAAAAAGGTTAGTTCTTTTACCCTCTTTTATTATATTGCAAAAATTTAAGTTTGGGGGAGGGTAGAAAGAATATTAAATCTTATTTGTCCTAAATTAAAATATTTTCAAAAAAAAAAAATTATTAACATAATTCCTAGCTGTAGAACTTCACTTTAGATAACTAAGATTCTATTTCAATTAAATATTGAAAAAGATTTGATGAAAGTTTTTGGTGATAAAGGATGATTTTATAAGGGCAAGATATTTGGTATGAAAGGATTTGATTATAGTTAACTATTTAAAGTAAAGAAAACTGTATTTTTAAAATTATTAAAAGACTTAAAGTATTATATGTTGAGAAAAGATTGTTAATTTATGATGAATAATAAAGTTGATACCTGTGCATAAAGTAAAGAGGAGTTTCAGGTTTGAACTTTATAAAGTGGAGAGTGAAGTTCAAAATTATTATAAGCTATCCAGATACAATAATCCTCATCAAAAGAAAAAAAAAGAGAGAAATGAAAAGATGGATTGAAAAACAATCCCAAAAAGAAGAAAAAAAATAGAAATAGAAAAAAAAAGAAAGATGAAGAGAAGCTTGATGAGATGCCTAATCAAAAATTGGCTTCACTTGAGTCATCCTAAAGGGAGAACCTGACTTCATTTCTGAATTTATACTTAAAGTATTAGCCTACATTCTGATGAAGTTAGCATGAAAGTCTTTTTGTATAATATTTTAAGTCACTCTTAATGTGTCAAATTATACTTTTTTTGAAATAAATAGGAGACTAGAACCCTTAGACTTGATTACTGAATTTTCTTATACCTGTAGAGTTGACTTGAGTCACTGAATTTCTTTCTAAAAGTCTTTCCAATATATTTCTTTGAATGAAAGATTTTAGTATTCAACAGGTGAAAAGTACATTGCTATGGGTTATATCTTTATGTAGTAAAATGATTACTTGAGAACAAGTAATAGTTAAGTTTGGGGGATTTTGATGCACCAAAAATATATACTCTTTTGGCTATATGTTTTTACCTATTTTTTGTGATATTGCACTTTAAAGGAAGGTATTTTTCATGATTTGTTGTAGGTATGATGATTATAGGTGATTGGAGTAAAAAGTTGTAAAAAGGAACGAATTTGGAGCAAAATTGAGCAATTTGGAGGAAAATAGTTTCTAGCGCCGCCGGCGCCCTCTTCCAGAAACTTCAGCAATTATCTGCAGGATAGGGCACTGCTGGAGCAACTATTGGGTGCCGCCGGCGCCCTATGTCGGTTCATTTCAAATTGAAGAGTTTTGGTGGATTTTTTAAGGGGTGCTTGAAGAAACTCTTGGGGAATTCGTTCCTAACATAAAATTAAGTGTTCAAAATGAAAAAGGGAGAGGATTACTATAGAGAGTGTAAGGAAAGTGTGAGTGAGAGTTAGGGTTTGTGATTTGAAGAGAGATTCTTCTCTAAGGAGGGGCGAAGAGGGAGTAAAGTAAGAGATTGCTTCTTCATCTTTGTTCCAAGGAGAAAGTCAAGTGTTGCAAGGAATAAAAAAGGAATCAAGGGAACTTTGAAGGAATTTGCTTGGAGAAGAGAAGGAGATAAGTTATATTTGCTATTGTGGTTTGTATGACTCTTCTTTTATATATAAAATCCATGTTTTGTTGTATCTTCTCCACGATTAGTGAGTAGTTTCCTTTGACTTTCTTCTTGCATAAAGTAGTGATGATGTGGTGATGTGGAATTGATGTGCCCTTAAAGTGTTATAATAGTTGTGATGGTCCTTTCATTTGGAACTTAATTTACTTTTCAATCCGACCAATTGATTTGTTAAAATATGTTGAGGAACATTAATTCCAAAAGAATTGAATGTTCTACAACAAGAATGAAAAACCCATTCAATGACCATGAATGAATTGCATAGTTCATGGGGATTGAGTGCAAATAAATAGGGAAATGAGTTTGGATGGACTTCAAATTGGAGGTTTCATGATGACAGAATGGGATCCCTAATTTGGTCCCAAGATTGGTAACTAAAGCCTATGGTTATCCTTCGGGTGAAGGGTGAGTGGGAGCTCCGTAGTGAGAGTAGGTATCCTCCCAGCCTAGCCTTAGATTTAGTGACTAAACTGAAGATATGCAAATGTTCTTTACATGCTTGGAAGAGGAGGTACTCTTTTAAGGATAAAGAAGCAAATATGCTCTTATTTTGCACAATACAGAAAATTACCATTCTTCATCATTCACACATCATAATCTTTATGCAGGAAGGAAGACACATTTCACATAGAAGTATCTTATAAATCACGTAAGTTAGTGTGTGTTAGTTAAATTAGTTTAGTAAGTAGAAGTAATTGTAGTAGCTTTATTATTACCATACTTTACATTCACTAGTTGTAGTACACTTCAGCAATTGTTACAGTTGGTATTGGATTTTAGTGCTATATTATCTGATTTAAAGAACGTTGTCTTCCCTGTGGGATCAATAACTAGGACTCCATTAGAGCCCTGTATTACTTGATACGATACGTATACTTGCGTTGAATTTGTGACTTTACTAAATCATTATAAATATATAAATCTGAATTCATAAATTCTTACATTTTTAAGCATATATAAAGTCGCTGTCAGAGTTCGTACGTCTATGGGCTGTTTTTGGGAGTTCAAGTGGAAGAATTGCCGCCTAGAACTACCAAAACTCAAATTTAAAGACAAGAAACTATTTTTTGAACAGCGGCACGGTCCAACGCTGATAACATAGCCGTTTGACGCTAGTTCAAATTTTGTCAAACTTTGTTTCATCCATATTCTTTCCAAACTTCACTTCAATTCTTTTCTTAAATGTTGTTAATAATATTTAAGGAAGGGTAGGACTTAATTAAGTGACAAACAAACACAAATAACACATCAAAGAAAGAAAATACTTAATAACTGTGAGTTACCTCCCACAAAGTGCTTGATTTAACTTCGTCAGCTCGATGACCCCTAATCCGCAGCAATGCACCAAAAAACTTGGTTTGCAATCGCCAAACAATGCAGTAATATATGCTATAAAAAATATGTTATGGTCAATACTTTGACTTAAATAATAATAGCGGCTAGTGTATATAAATATAACTTTATGGAAAATAATTTACACACTAGGGGTACTACGCAAGTATACGTATCGTATCAAGTAATATAGGGCTTTAAATTAAGACCCCAATATCGATCCCACGAGGAGGATTATAGATTTTTATTTTAAATATTTTGATTTTATTTTGATGTATTTATTTTAAAGTTAAAAAGTTAATATTTAATTTACTAGATGCAGAAATAAAGCATTAATAAAGTAATGATTGATGAAAATAAAATAAGCAAACAACTTTCTTCTTTTCAATTAATCCAAGATTTTTTTAGATAATGTAATATTTGTGGAGAATATAAATTTATGGTATTGTGCCAAATAGAAGCATTTCTATTCTTTACCTTCGCTCGATAAGTATAAAGAACATCGAGCTAATCTATAGATCGGTCCGGATGTATTGTTAGTAGAATGGGTTAATCTAGGCTCACACTACTAGATGTCCAAGGGTGGCTATGGTCGGCCCTACTAGTGACCCTTTCCTTCTCTATAAACCAAATTACAAGAATTTAGCCTGTCACTCTAAAAACTTATCAATTCTATGCCCACTAAATATTATCTTCCCATTTATTTGCACTTCACCTTGAATAACCCGCGCAAGGCCTTCGACTACCCAAGGATTCATGTGATATCTACTATTTAAGAATTCATCTCCTTCTAGGTCTCAAAACTCTTCAACTGATTTTAACAATTTAAATGGCCAATTTAAATAGTAAATTATGATCCGATATTAATATCATCAGAATGTTTAAAAAATATATATAGTTTTTAATTCTCGAACAAATGTTATATTATCTTATTTATCTTTTCATAATTGAAAGGAGAAAGTAAAGTAACTACTCATAACACATTGAATTTAAACAACAAAACATATAAATAAAACTTTGAATCAAAATACAAATACTTATCTCAAGTGTTTCTCCAACTGAACCTCTAAATCTTTCTGACTCCAAAGTAAATAGACTTCAAAAGCAATGACTCTTCAAATACTCTCAATACAAACTCTAAATAAACTCACTAAGAAACTATAAATATGGCCCTTAAAATATTTCTCTAATCTCTCTAAATGGAACTATAGGATCTCTCTCTAATTTTAGACTATGTGGGGCGTGGGGCTAAGTTGGGCGTTTTTCTCTGAAGGAGTAGCCTTCTACTTATAGGCTTCAAGGGTTGCCTTGAAGCACCTCTTCAAAATGTGTCCAGGTTCAATGAATCTTCTAGAAGGTGTGTCTGGCGCCTAGAAGCTGGAATCTGACGCCTAGGCGCCGGGCTCTGCGTCCAGTTCTTTGCACCTCTTCACTTTTGATCGCACCTCTTCGCGATCCTAACCATTTCCAAGCGTCCAAATACAATCTATCACATGTCCTATAATTCAGGAATAAATGCTAATCTTCTAGATGGTCTATTAACCACTCACACCGTCAAAATAACCATCCAAAAGTTATCAAAAATTTTACAAAATTCTGTATCGAATTGGCGCTTAGGCGCTAGACCAATTATTTTGGCAATTTTGCATTTTAGCTCCATTTTTGCTCCTTTTTGCTCCTTTTTCATCTTTTTTCTTTCTTGAACATTTTTACATCACCTACATCCAAAACACAAAAATACCTTTCATTAAAGCATAATATCCTTAAGAATTTGATAAAAATCAAGACATAAAAATAAGTTTTTTTTTATGGATCAAAATCCCCCAAACTTAAACGTTACTTGTCATCAAGTAACCCTTTTTACTATATAAAATGTATAACAATTGGAATAAAAGGTAAATATTTAAGATTTCTTATAATTTTTTTTTATAAAAGCTTTTGTAAATCTTTAACCGAATTTTACTAACTAAGTTTAATTTAAAGAATTTAAAGAATATTTAACTACGAAATCATAAGATTTCAAAAAAAAATTTCATTCACTTCGAAAATAATTGTAGTTTATTATATTAAGATCACATAAATTATTTATAAGAAAAAGATCTTCATGAAAATCTTTTCTAATAAAGATTCATGCATAAAAATTAAGTAAAATATGTAATCAATTTTTTTCTTATAAGCTAATTCAAGTGAAGCTAATTTTTTATTAGGCATCTCCTCAAGCTTCTCCTCTCTCTTTTTTCTCTTCCTTTTTTTTCTTTTTCTTTTTTTTTTTAAAGAGAGGATTACTATATCTGGATAGCCTGTTAATGGTTTTGAACTTCTCTTTCCTTAACTTATATTTTCAAACTTATACATTTTCACTTAATTACTATAACATGAATAGATTTCAAAAAGAATTTCAATTTTTTCTTTTTCAAGTTATAATTTTTGCTTTCTTAATACTTCTAAAATTCAATTATTTCTACTATGAATAGAAAATTTTCTTAATCTTACTCTTCTTTAAGTTCAATAATTATATTCTTAAAATCAATCAAAGTTATTAAAATTTTGGTTAAGTCTACTAAATTATTTATAATTTCAAAAATTTAAATGATCTTAAATAGATTCTTCATTCCTATGTTATGTTAATATATTTTTTTAGAAAATATTAGTTCATTAAGGACAAATAAAATTTAAATTTGCATGTATTTTCCCTTCCCCCAAACTTAAGCTTTGGTATATCATGAAAAAAAATTTAAAGTATGAGAGAAAGAAATGTATAATTTAAAAAGGAATTTTTATAAGTATGTAAAAACAGTCTAAAAAAAGAAAAATTTACTTCTACGCATGCTTTTTATGAATATTACTGAAATAACGAAGCATATATAAAAGTAAGAAGGCTCATATATTTTATTTTTTATTTTTTATTTTATATATATCAATAGCTGAATTAAATGACTATACTACTCAAAGTAACAGAAACATAACAACATTACTAACTATTAAAAATAATAAACAGTAGGCTGAAAAAAAATAACATTAATTCATCAAAATTTCAGTCTTCAATACAACACACTAAATATCTTAAACAGTCTCAACATCAAAAAATCCACACCAAGTTTCATAAACAAATCTACACTAACAAACAGCAAACAACAAACAACCAACAGTACTAGCAAACAAGAAACAAACTAACAACAAAATCAACACATCTCAGAGGTAAATCAAGCTACTAATCACTATCTGTAGCTTTGTCATCGTCATCACCAAAAGAAATCTCCACATCCTTAGGATCAACATACGATGTAAATCTAGGATAGGTAGGAAACTGAATATCATGCTCACCCTTCAAGAATCTCACTAAAGACTTTGAATACTCAGAATCATAATCACTTTTCCTTTGGGTATAATCAGATAGATGATCAATCTTCTTATCTAAGTATCTACTCTGCAGTGAGTTAGAAATAACTCATTCTGCTGCTCCAGAAATTGATCATGCATCGATTCCCAAAAACTAGATGGTGGCTCGACGGTAAGTAGAAGGTCTAGAAGTAGAAGCTCTACCTGGAGTCGGTACAGAAGTAGAAGGACCAATAGATCTCTTCCCTCGAAGACAATCATAAATGCTCACACTCTCGTGCCCAATTGGCTTCGTAGTCTTCAACTTCTCCTCTGATATATCAGCAGAAACTCCATTGCTCATGCATAAAGAATGAATCAAGGATGGGAATCCTAATATCACAGAAGTGTTGGATCTAGTAATCGATTCCACTGACTCATAAATAATACTGCCAACATCTTTCGGCTTCCACTCCTGAATGCAGTAGTTCAGGATAGCTCGATCTTTGGTACCTTCGCTCAAGTGGTTGGAAGGTAGAAGTCTAGCAGAAATAAAATAATGCCATACCTTTGAAATACCATTTAGCTTAGAAGATTTGATGTTTACCCATTTTGTCATTTCAGATCTTCCAAGTTCCAGTGCCATCAGTCATATATGCAATAATCTTCTCAAGATCTCCCTCAGATGGAGATAAACCAGAAAAGTAGCACTCGATGGTAGGTGGCAGGTCGTAGAAAATATTGATCTGTTCCGGAGTAAATCCTACTCTGACACCTCTAACGAAGACTTCGTAGTCTTCCGCATGGAAAATGTTAGCATAAAACTCGCGTACAATAGGAATAATGGTAATAACAGTGAAATAACAGAATCGTTGCCAGTTGTGTGCAACAATCGTGTTCTCGATCATTTCACCGGGATTGTAAAAACTGCGTTCTGAGATAAATTTTCTTGACGTCACAAATTCGTGATAACAAAAATGCGCACGTTGCAGTCGAAAACTTGCTGCTGTCGAAATTTTCTCGTGCCTTTCCTTGGTTAGATTTTGGTGCCATCTAAACGTGAAAGAAAACACAAATTAATTAAGGAATCAAAGATTTAAACTCTTTTTAAGCTTGAGAAACTTAAAATGAGTTAAGAATCCATGGAGAAACTCTAAAAATCAAAATGTTTCTCAAAATTTTGGTTTTTAGCAAAAAATAGGAAAAATTATGGTAAGAATAAAAAATAAATGGATTAGAAGGTAGATCTGACCTCGAGATGAAGAAATCAAGTGATTTCGAGCTAAAAATTGACCTTAAGATGGATATAGAGGGTGGGTTTTTGCGAAAATGAGTAAGGGGATGAAGCTTAGGCATCAACCATGGATAATGGGGTTTAAGTGCTAATTTTCGGTAAGCAGGCCGAACCGGCGCCTAGGCGCCAAACTTGCCTTTCACAAAAATCAATTTAAAAATTTTATTTTCCACCAAAACTCATAAATTCAACTTCCAATTACTCATATTAGAGTAGTACTTTAGTTTCCAACTTCCAAAATATTTTCCAAAATTTTTTTAAAAAATTAAAAATTAAATCCACCAATTAAACACAAGGTTTAAATCAAACTCTTCTAATTCCATTCATAATCTTCAATTTTGGCTCAATACAATACAAATAAGTATAAGAATATGATTCAAGTCCTAACAAACAATCAAACTACACAATTTCAAAGCAAATACAACACACATTGAACAATAAATCAAACACTCCAACAATATAATCAATTTATTAAATTGATACAACGATACATTAATAAAAGCCTAGATCACACCACAATAACTATCTAATCTTCGAATTAGAAATTTTCATTCTCTTCACAAGGAAGATTACTCGGCCTACTTGGGAAGAATACTAACGCTCTCGGAAAATTCATAGCCGTTTTCTCGTCGATCCATTTGTTCTTCGCATACATCTCCACTTGAGCATCTTGATAAGCCGCTAGATGATCAAGTTGAAGCTTCGCCTGCTATTCCATATGTTCAATTTGATGATACATCTCATGGAGGTGATCTCTAATACTTTTAAATTCTGCTTCAAACTTATCTAGATGACTTGAAATTTTCTCCAAACTTACAGTGATAAAACCATTGAAGTAGGGTTGAGGATCCTTTGAACCTTTGTCTCTAGCCTCTTCTCCAAGATTTCTTCTCTCCATTTCTTCAAAAATCTTCTCTAATCTCTCAAGAATGAAGTGTCTAGGTCGTAATTTTGGTTGCTTAGGGGTTAGGGACGAAGATGGGGTGATTTAAAGGAGAAAATCGTGTGAAAAACTGAAAATTTTTTGTTTTTACACGATCCAATAACTGTGGTGCTTAGGCACCAAATCTAGCGCCTAGGCGCCAGACCCATCGATACACAGTTTATTCTGGCGCTTAGGGGTCGAATTCTGGCGCCTAGGCGCCGAAACCATGTTCAACTTCATTTCTCCTATCGTCAAATTTCAAAGTTTCGTTCTCCAAAATAGGTAAATTAGAATGGTAAGATCAATATAGATTTAGTAACACAAATTATAAACAATCATTATGAAGGTTAAATTGATCTCCTTTTTACTCACATATGAAATGGAGTGATCCAACGTCCAAACTTATATACTTTGAGATAATTTTTAGCTTAAGTCAATGAAGACTTGTTAGCATCCAATTTTCTAAAGTTATATAAAATTATTCAAGACCGAGGCATAACCTTACATTAAAAATGTAAAAACACACAAAAAATAACTATGGGTTGTGTCCCACAAAGCGCTTGGTTTAACGTCATCAGCCCGACCTAAATAAGTCTTTAATCAGGTTGAATTAACTCGTAAGCCTCTTTATAAATCATTTTAATGTCTCCCAAATAAGACTTCAGTCTTAATCCGTTAACTTTAAATATTTTTTCCTGTTTTGGGGTCTTTAATATCCATAGCTCCATAATGGTATACTTTCTCAATTATATAAGGTCCTATCCTTTTAGATCTTAATTTTCCAGGAAAAAGTCTTAAACGAGTATTAAATAATAATACTTCTTGTCCAGGCTCGAATATTTTTCCTGAAATCTTTTTATCATGTAATATCTTCATTTTCTCTTTATAAATTTTTGCATTTTCATATGATTCATTTCTTATTTCATCCATCTCATTTAATTATAATAATCGTTTTTCTCTTGCAATATTCAAATCAAAATTAAACTCCTTTATTGCCCAATAAGCTTTATGTTCAAGTTCAACAGGTAAGTGATAATGTTTACCATAAATTAACCGGTAAGGTGACATTCCGATTAGTGTCTTATAAGCTGTTCTATAAACCCATAATGCAGAATCAAGTCTATCAACCCAATCAGCTCTTTTAGGATTAAGAGTCTTCTCTAAAATTCTTTTAATTTCTCTGTTTGATACTTCAGCCATTCCACTTGTTTGAGGGTGATACGCAGTTGCAATTCTGTGTTTGATTCCAAAATTTTCCAATAATGTTTGAATTCTTAAATTTCTAAAATGACTTCCACCATTATTGATTAATACCACCCTGATTATTGGTATTCCAGTTAAAATTTAGATGATTCTTCCAACCTGGGTTATAATAATTAAAATAAGGGTTTTTAGGCATACTAATAGCATTCAAAGTTTCTAGTAAAGTATGAGAATCAACCATTTGACTTAATGAATTTTCTTCAATCATGGCAATTGGCTGAGAAAACTTCATCCAAAATTGGTCTATCTTCCTTGAAATTGCAGCAACTTGATTTGCTAACATCACAAAAGCATTATTTTCATGAATATTAGCTACCTTTTTAGGATTTAACTCAGAAGGCCATTGAAAATTATTAGTAGCCATTTTTTCTATCAAAGAATAAGAATCTGTAAACTATTTAGACATCAGTGATCCTTCTGCAGCAGCATCGATAATAGATCTAAGAGATCCAACTAATCCATTATAAAAAGTTTGAATTATTAACCAATCTGATATCAAATGATGTGGACATTTTCTGAGGAGATCTTTAAATCATTCCCATGCCTCATATATAGATTCACCTTAAAACTGACAAAAAGATGTGATATCATTTCTAAGCTTTGCAGTCTTTGATGGTGGAAAATATTTAACAAGGAGTTTTTGTGTTAAATCACCCCAAGTTCTGATAGATCCAGGTGCTAAAAAATTTAACCATATCTTAGCTTTATCCCTTAGTGAGAAAGGAAAAAGTCTAAGTCTAATAGCATCATCCGAAACACCATCATATTTAAAAGTAGCACACAACTCTAGAAAGTTGGCAAGATGTAAATTAGGATCTTCAATTGGTGGTCCCACAACTGATTATTAGATACCATTTGGATAATAGTAGTTTTAAGCTCAAAGGAATTAGCAACTGTAGCAAAGTGTTGAATACTACCATGAAGGTCATCCACTGTAGGGTTAGCATATTCTCTTAAAGATCTAAATTTTTGATAGATGTCAACATTTTGATTTTGATGATTTGTCATTTCTTGAATGTTTTTATCTTTTTCAGAATTTTAATTTTTTTGATTTTTCAGATTGTTCTTTCTAATTCAGAATCGTAAGGCACAAGTCCTTCAGACCCTGAACTACACATACAACGTTCAATAAAATAAAACAAAACACACTAGCCAAAACAAAGTAAAGTAAAAAAAATTTAATTTTTCTTAAATTTCTTTAAATGAAATTTTAATTAATTTCCCCAGCAACAGAGCCAAAAACTTGATT
The DNA here is from genome assembly GCA_022702705.1 of Papilionanthe hookeriana x Papilionanthe teres. Taxonomy (NCBI): domain Eukaryota; kingdom Viridiplantae; phylum Streptophyta; class Magnoliopsida; order Asparagales; family Orchidaceae; genus Papilionanthe; species Papilionanthe hookeriana x Papilionanthe teres. The sequence goes on along the minus strand of CM040436.1, from coordinate 48,289,918 downwards.
CTCGAATATTTATGCTTACGATTTAGATAGTAAATTTATGATTTATAATATGGGATACTACGTAAGTATACATATTATTTATCAAGTGATATAGGACTTTCTGATTAAGCCCCGAGATATCGAACTCACAGGGAAATGTGTAAATCTTTAAAGAAATAAGAAAAATAACTTTTTACTTTTTTAATTGATTTTTGTAAGTATGTTTTAAGGTATTAATTTCAAAAAGTTATTTTTGATATTTTTAATAAAAAGTTAAGTAGGAAATAAAAATTATCAATACTCTAAACATGATATAAAAGTTATAAGAATCAAATATCTGTTTCCTTCTTCAATGAACAATAATAATTATGGAATTTTATGTTGTGGAAGCATCTAAATGTATTGTGCCAAATCAGAGCAATTATATTTTTTACCCTTACTTGGTTCTATAAAGAAAATTGGTTAATTTGAAATTTTGAAATTTTGTAGATGGGTTAGGCATGGAAGATACCAGCTCTCACTCTAGAGTTCCCTCAATTCCCTCCACTTGATGGCTATAATCTCATAACAAAATTTAAAATAACAAACCAAATTATGGGGCTTTAGCCTGTCACTCTAAAGTCCTCTAATTTTACTCCTCAATAAAACATATCTCCCTATATATTTGCATTCAATCATATGGACTACAATTCTCACCCTTATAAGTACATCTGATTCTTTCCAATTGTTGTCTGAAACAATAACACATTAGATCTTACATAATCTCAGAATAAATTTTAACATCTTAATTGGCCAAATCAAGAAGTAAATTAAGTTCAAGGAATTGAATCATCACAATTTATTCCAGCATTAAACACTTATACTTTCCACTACATATTTCCTTAATTTAATTACTTCATCATCTAAGAAAGTAAAAGATAAAGTAAACTACTCAGATTACATGAAGAAAACACAAACACAACTTGATTTAAAAGCATAAACCATAATGAAAACAAAACAAACTTACTTAAAAACAAAGTGTAAAAAAAAGATAAATACTTATCTGAAAATCCTATCCACGAGACTCTAGAAGTTCCTTTGAAATTTTTCTTTCCACAATACAACTCTACAGAGGTTGGCACCCAACTCTGATGAATCTAATAAGAACTTTAAACTTCAATTAAAAGTAGATACAAGGATAAAAAAAATTTGTGAGAAGAAGGCTTCACACCAACCCTTTTTCCTTTCTTTTTTCCTTTCTTACTCTCTACTCTCTACTAACAACTATAGAAATAAAGAACTCTAAAACACACTTTCAATACTAATAACTACCACTCACCTCAACACCCACACACACACACACTTGCAAATAATGAGGCTTCATTTTTATAATTTTCCAAAAGGTGTCTTGGTGTCTCTTCAAATCATGTCCAGATTCAATGTATCCACCAAAAGATGCATCCCTTAAATCATTTTTGCCACCCAAAGGAAGTTAAGGAAGTCACCACTAAAAGTTTCTTCAAACGCCCCTTGAAAATGGCGCCAAATTTGATTTAAATTCGATTTTTAACTGTGGTGCTTAAGCGCCAGTACTTTGGCACTTAGGCGCCAGAGGCCAAATTTCTCAAACTTCATAATTTGCTCCAAACTTGATCCTTTTTCTTTCCTTTCATCATAATTAATCATTTTCATCATACCTGTAAGAAAAACACAAATTCCTTCCATTAAAGTGCAATATCATCAAAATTAGGTATAAAAATATGCATAAAAATACTATATATTTTAGGTGTATCAATCTTCCATAAAATCTTTCTTATAGCACAAGGAATAATAATTCTAATAAGATCTTTAAGTTTTTAGGAAGTTTTTTCTGAATTATTGCACTACATTCTTGGCTTAGTGCAATAGTCTTATTATCAGTAAATTTCCTTTGCTTCTTAAGTATATCCTTCATAAACTTCACATAGCTTGGCATTTGTTCTAGGGCTTCAACAAATTGAATATTTATGGTTAATTTCTTAAGGACATCCAAGAATTTTCAAAGTTTTTTATCTGAATTTTGTTGTCTCAATCTTTGAGAAAATGGAGATGACAATTTTTCTATAGTAATTTTCATTGGTTCAATAAGGTACTCTGGTTTACGATGAATATCTTCTTCAGACTTTTCAATTTTCTCCCTTTCATTCTCAACTTCAATTTCATTTTAGATTTTTGTTTCCAATTCTCTTCCACTTCTTAGTTAAATAGTATTAATTTGTTCTTTATTCTGGTCCTTTGGATTAATCTCAATATTACTAGGAAGAGTTCCTAAAGTTCTACTGCTAAGTGTAGTAGCAATATTGATTTTATAGATTTTTAAGTGCAACTCCTTCACTTTGTAATTGATTTCCCATTTTTAATATTAATTCTTCCATAGACAGTTTCTTCTACTTAATTTATGGATTGGTATTAAAACCTGGAGGATAACAATGTCAATGGTTAATATTATCCTGGTTGTTTAAATTTTCTATTGTGTTCACTGAATTGTTCCACACTGCAGATTTACACTATTAGGATTATTATTATTCCAATTTTGATTACGATGATTCTTCCAACCTGGATTATAATAATTTGAAGAAGGATTATTATTTCAATTATTTATTGCATTCAAAGTCTCATATGATGGTTTAATGTCTATCATTTATCCTAAGGAATTCCTCAATCACAGAAGGTCTTTGAGAATAGTTCAGTCCAAATTGATCTATTTTCTTGGACATGGCAGCAGTTTGCGCAGCCATAATAAACACAATATCAGAATCATGAATAATGGCTACTATTTAGGGATTTAAACTTTCATAAAGCCATTGAAAATTGTTAATAGCCATCTCTTCAATTAAAGAATATGCTTCATCGATTGACTTTGACATTAATGAACCACCAGCAGCAACATCAATAATAGATCTAAAAGATCCTACTAATCCATTATAGAAGTTTTGAATTATTGACCAATCATGTAAAGCAAGGTTTGGACACTTCCTAAGGATATATTTAAGTCAATCTCATGCTTCATAATTTGATTTCCCTTCAAACTGACATAAAGATGTAATATCATTTCTAAGTGTAGCAGTTTTAGATGGTGGAAAATATTTCACTAGGAATTTCTGAGATAAATCTCCCCAAGTTCAAATAGAACTAGGTGCTAATGAGTTTAACCATGCCTTAACTTTATTCCTTAATGAAAAGAAAAAAGTCTAAATCAGACAGCTTCATCCGACAGTCCGTCATATTTAAATGTAGCACATAATTAAAAAAAACTAACAAGATGTAAATTAGAACCCTTAGATGGTGCACCCGCAAATGATTATTTTGCATCATTTCGATGATGCTTGGTTTAAGTTCAAATAAATTTTCAGCTGTAGCAGAAGTTTGAATGCTCAAGTGAATTTCATCTGTTGTAGAGTTAGAAAAATCTTTTGAATGTCTTTGTTGATTTTCCATTTTGATCAAATTGTTACTTTATTTTTGTTGTTATTTATTTTTTCTTACAGTTTTCTCTAATTCAGGATTGAAAGGTATGAATCCTTGAGATCCTAAATTACGCTACAAAACCACAAATAATAATAATTTTTTTATGAAAAAATTAAACACTTACACAAAATAAGTATATTAGTTCAAACACAGTCTCTTAAGCTTTTAATTATAATTTTACCGTCACTCCCCTACAACGGTGTCAAAACTTGATGTGGATCCTAGTGTTGCTGATAAAATTTTTCTTTATGATCCAAAATATGTTTCCAGTATTACTTATTCACTAGGTCTTAAATGTAAGTATACGTATTGCTCAAGTAATATAGGGCTCTAATGGAGTCTTAAGTATCGATCCAACAAGGAGAAGGTAAAATTCTACTAATAATAAGGAGACTTTAAAAGACAGTATGAGAATTATAGAAACTGTTAGTACGAAAGCAAGAGATAAACTTTATAATGTAAGACTAACAAATAACAATTGCTATGATAATTTTTTAAACTTTAAATTCTAACGCAAACAAGCAAAGTTTTTATAACTAAGGTTTTAATTCTAAGAATTATCTTTCCCATTTACAATAAGGTTATAGCTAGTGAAAAAGTAAATTTATTATTAATTGCATTTGACAGATAGGATAAATAATATTCTTTAATCCTCTTTAAGAGAGACAAAGAATATTGCTTAATTCAGATGTTTGAATCTAAATCTGTTGTTAGGCTGGGAAGATACAAGCTGTCACTCTTGAGTTCCCATTTCCCCTCACTTGAGGGCTAACAATCTCGCTTTAGTTTCTAAGCACCAGAACCGAATCAGGCATTTTAGTCTGTCATCCTAAACTCACTAATTCTACACCCATCAAACAATATTTCACTATTTATTTGCACTTAATCTTATGGACTTTACTCACATCGATGGCATTAAATGTGATTCCTACTTAAATGCTGAAAGCATAGCGCTATGTCCTCATATGTTTTCGCATAGATTTTAACAAATAAATTGGCCAAAATGAAAAATAAATTAAGTTAAAGATTTGAATCATCATAATTTAAGAAATTAAGAACATATTAGAAACATTTATTAATTTTTCACATCACTATATCTCATTTTAAAAGGAAAAACAAAACAACTATTCATAATCTATGAAGAAGAGATAACAAAACATGAATTTATATATATATATATACATACATATATATATATATATATATGTATATATATATATATGTATATTTATATATATATATATGTATATACATATCATATATATATATATATATATATATATATATATATATATATATATATATTTATATCGGTTTACACAACACTAAAGTGAAATTAACAACTTATCTTACTCTCCTCCACAAGCAAATCCCTTGAAGTTACTTTAAATTACTTCTTTCTATTTATAATAGTATGCACCTCTATATAAGGATTGCAATTTAGAAGAAACCGCTCACCTTCCCTCTCCTTTTATAACTTTTAGAGAATAATCTCTCTAAATCTCTCAAAAACCTAAGTATGGAAGTTCTAACCCTATTTTCTCCTTGCTTCCTCTCTTTTTTAGTCTAAAATAAAATTTAAAATGATGCGTGGCTGAAATTCCAAAAGTGTCCATAGGCATCCCTTTAAAATTCATCCAAATTCAATGCAGTTTGATGAATAGCTATTCTGCCGCCGTTCGGTGCCAGTGCGCAGTTCAATTGATTTGACTGCCATTCGACACTTGTTCTGGCGCAGTTTAGTGCCAGTGCAATTTTTTTGAATATTTTCCTCCAATTTTTTTTCTTTTTGCATCTTTTAAGCCCAAACACCTAATTTGAATAATCCTACATCGAAAACATGAAAATACCCTTCTTTAAATTGCAATATCTCCAAATAACATAAAAAATAAGCATTAAAAGTATATGAAAAATTGAACATGTTTTTGGTGTATCATAGATGTACATAAATAAGAGTTAACCACGAGGGTCAATGTTTAATAAGTTACAGTTAATGTAAAAAAATCAATGAGATACCTAACAAAAGGAAGAGTTGGTAAATGCTTCAGAATGGAAATCAGTGACTATTTAATAAATGAATATTTCACGGATACTTTTGAAGTGAAAATTGGAGAAGAACATTTGAAGCATGAAGATGAGGATACAATGTAAGATAAATCCATTAAAGTAAGTAATGAGGATTTGGATTATGTTCAAAAATAATTTGAGCTATTGAATACTACAAGAAATATTAAAAATCTTATTCCTTCAATTATGAAACCTATTGAACTCAAAATGAAAATACATCTTACACATTTAAAATTTGCATATTTAGATGATTTGTCTACACTACCTGTTATAGTATTCTCAAGATTAACTGAATTACAACAACTAAAATTGTTGGAAACTTTAAAAAAATATAAGGAAACCTTTTATTAGACATTAGCTGATATTAAAGGAATCATTCTTTCAATTTTTATGAATAGAATTTTATTGGAGGAACATCACAAACCTAAAGCTGATCCACAAAGGAGATTAAATCCTATGATGAAAGTAGTTAAGAATGTGTTTTTTAAATGGTTAAATGTTTGAATAATCTATCCTATTTCAGACAGTGCTTGGGTGAGTCCAATTCACTTTATTCCAAATAAAGGGGGGTGTGACAGTTGCTGTAAATGAGAAAAATGAATTATTACCAACACAACATCACTGTTTGGTGACTCTTTATTGATTATTGAAAATTAAACGCCGCCACTAGGAAAGGTCACTTTCCTTTACCTTTTTTGGACCAAATGTTGGATAAGCTTGTTGGCATTATCGATCGTCGAAATGTTTGATTATATATATATATATATATAATTTGGAAAATATCAATTTAATACTAAAAATATGAAATCAAATCGATGTCATATCCTTAATAGTTTAAATAAACGAGCACTGCACTACGAGTTGTGCATTTATCACGAAGGATACACATTTCTCAATAGTACAGCTCAATTAAATAAACTAAAAGATTTATGCCATCTGTTTGGTATGCGAACCATTTTTATACTTACTGACAAGTTTCCCTATACAATATAAAAAATTAAATAGGGTTTATATTAAGTTGAGTTCTTAAAGTGTCTTATAAGGGCAAGCCTCTATAGTTAATTAAATCTTAAATGACTAAAGTCACCTAAAAAAAATCTTGATAATGATCAGGAAATGTTGCCTTCATGAATTCAAAAGGGTTTATGGTTTGGCTTTAATTTAGGAGATGTATTATTTGATGTTTCATCCTGCCAATTTTAATATTTAGGGAATGCATCTACATGACGCCAATCATTCAGAAAGCCTGGAAAATAGGAGGACTTATGTCATACTAAATGACAACCCTGGCGTCCTAAAATGAATTAGAGCTTATAATGCACAGTGTGCAAAAGCCTAAGAGATAAGTTGAGGGTTTATGTTAGACTAGATGAACTACCTTAAAGTCCTATGTGCTCACTCAAAGATGTTCTTCTGCATACCCCATTGTGTTGCCCACAGTGTTTGTCCAAGCTCCTCGTTGCAGTAGGTTTAAGTTTAGAAGTGTCAAATTAAGGAGGTTGAGGGAAGTATTAGGTTTAGAGTTCAAGTTTTAGTGTAGTTATCTCAATTATTTGAATGTTATATTAGGGGGAAACTTATGTTGATTAGAGCGATAACAGTCAAGGTCCTACGGTTCCCTCATTTTAGCAACACTATTTTCTTCGAATTCACTTAGTTCGGATGAATTTTCTAAACTTAACTAAATAAATTCAATAAGTTCATCCAACTCGGGGAAATCTCGTTAGCAGCAGTAGGTTGCCTCCTCCGAGAGATTCCTGATCATCCAAAAAAATTTTTTAATTTAGTTGCAATTTTTGTTTTGTCTTTTTTGTGATTAAATTTTAAGTTGTATTATCTTGTTTTAGCTGTGAATTTTGCTCTTCTATTTTGAGTTTGGTTTTCAGTTTTGGTTTTGAGTTTTGGCTTTTAGTTTTCACATGCAGGTTTTGTAAACAAGAGAGTGCAGTAAAGTAAATGTGGTAAAGTAAAGTACGATGAAGTAAAATACTATAAACTGTAAAAGTGTATACGTCCTCTTTTCGCACTCTAGCTGAAAGAATAGCTTTTGCAACATATATATAATTTTGCAGAGAATCAAAATTGCATGAAAAAACCAGGAAGTATAGGTGTGCAGTATGCCTACCCAATCCTGATCTCTTGTGTAAAAGATGATTTTCTTGACCAAAACATAATGAGTTCAATCATCCTCCGAGATATCCAAAATATTATGGAAAGGTCGAGGGCAATACCCTAGACACTTCACAACCCTTTGAATCATGTTGAGTCCATTTGAACTTATTATGTTGCCATGGAAATTAACCACATTATACCCTTATGTTCAATGAACCTTGATGTTTTAATTATTCCTTTAAGCAGAGTAATTATCATTTGATATTTCTTTTATAAATTATGTGGGTGAAGGCCCTTAGAGGCAAATTGATTCATTAAAGAGCTTAGCTCATTTCAATTTAGAGTTAGGCTTTAGGTGTTTTAAAGTTTAAAATTGATTATATTTCTTTCTAAAATCCTCATCAGTGAAATTTTAATGAAGCCTAAGCTCACTACTAAGCCCTTAAGACTTTTGGGTATATTTATAATTTCAAAAACGTTAAGTTATGGAGCATGATTCTTATCAAAATATTGAATTATCATTAAACCATTGAACCAAGGGTATTAAATCAGTGAATCATTAGCTTCCAAAGTCAAACCCCCACCTTAGAATCATTTTACATTAGTTAACTTCCAAATTTTCATACTTTATAAAATTACAATTTTACCCTTATTGTGGAAAAGGTGAGATTTGTTTCTACTATTTATCCCCTTATGTTTAAACCATAAAAAAGATTAATTAAGATCAACATTTGCCCATTTACCCTCAGATAAGGCATAAATATTAATCATGGCTTAAATTCCAAAATGACAATTTTGCTCTTTAAGGCCTATCACTTCATAATTCATTAAATTGAACTTAAATGACATTGAAGTTTTTATGTTACCCCACTCATGGTCAACTAGAATATTAAAGGAGAAAAAGTGGTTTTTCTAATTTTTATTTTATTTTTATTATTATTTTAATACAAAATAGGTATTTCCAATATTAATTCATTAGCTTAGTAATAACAAACCCTCTGTCCTTAAGAAAATTAGTGAATGTTCAACTTGGTTAGAGGACCATCTAGGGAAACTTTCATGATTTTTCTAGTCTTATTTTAATTGTTATATTCATTTTCTTATTTTGAGTATTAAATAAATATAAAATATTACTTGAATGGAAAATTAGGGTTTATATTTTTTCTAAATTTCTTTAAGTTTAAAGAACCCAAAGAATAAAATTTCTTATTCTTTTAAGTTTTATTTTATTTACTATAATTATGCAAAATTAAAGAAAATTCATTTTTTAACCCATTTAAAATTTATAATTATTTTTAGAAAATTTCAAAAGATATTCTAATATCTCCCAAGTGACCGGGGGACTAAATGTACATTTTGGTGTATTTTTATATTTTTGTGATTTTCATTATTTTTAATTATTTTTAATTGTTAAAAATTTAAAATATAACTTAAAAATGAAGCAATTATTTTAATTCCAATTTTTTTTTTGTAAATCCCTCTAGTTACTAGAAGCTCTTAAAATCACATTTTATAATTTTCTTAATTATAATTAATTTAATACCGAAAGTGTTATTTTACTTAAAAAATTCATTTTAGTGGTCAAATTAAATCCAATTGACTTGAAATTTTTATCATTTACAGTGTGGAATGATTTTTGGGATTTTTCTATTTATATTCTAATTATTTTATCTTTCTTTCATTTAAGTGAATTAATTACTTAAAGTGATATTTTAGTTAATTAAATCTATTTTTTATTTTTCCTAAGGTTCTCTTACCATAGTGAACCAACCAAAGGCATTTTCATATTTTTAGATTTTTATTTTAATTATTATAAATTTTAAACCAAATCAGAGGGAAGATCTTTAAAATTATAGCTTACAAGCCCTCCAAACATCATGTTATGGTGAAAGTTTTCTGATAATTTATGGGTTAAAGATGATTTACCGTATTAATTTAAAAATAAATATAAGTTAAATAACACAAATTTTATTTGCACATTGTTCTTCTCTATTCACTGAGCAACATTTTATTTTTATTTTATTTTTTCTAATTTTTCTACATCAAGATATGGAATTTCTAAGGTAACTGAATTAATTAAATCATTTAAATCTTTATTTTCGTACTTATTCTACTCAGCGCCTCGCAAACAAGCTACAACTTTGAACTACTATGCGTCGCCTTACCATTCAATGTTGCCATCTAAGTCAATCCAAGCTTCATGCACTGAGAGATCATCTAACAAAATCTAGTCCATTCATTTGTTACACGTGTGATCCAACGGTGCCTAGCCTTCGTCCACAACTGGTATAACCCATAGACTGTCCACACTAAATCTCTAAGATCTCAGCTTAAACATAACCAATCACTCTGGTTTTGTTTCTATAGATGCATCTTGCCTGGACAAACACATCTTTAGGGTATATGCAAAATGAAATCAAGTCTATACGCACGAAGACCCAAACCAAGCTTAGATTATCCAAGAGGTTTGGCCTTGATGGGTACTTGTAAAAGCTTCAGAGGACTCCAACGAACCTCTTAGAAGTGTTATTAAGCACTCATGAATTTTCTAATGGTGAATTCGATCAGACCGATTTAGGGGGTCTAGTCTTGGGCTATTCTAGAGGGGCTCTATGATGAGGCTTTTTTAGGGGATCAACTATGTTTAGTCTTGTGATGGTGTGGACAATTTTAATTTGATTTTGGTGTAGTGTGGTGGAGCAGAGAAACATGTCATAGTTTCGGCTGATTTTTGAGCTATGAAATTGGGCTCAGACAGAAGGGATTAAAGCTGGAAAACAGTAGGGATGAGCTTCTCTAGATTGCAAGGAGCTCTAGTGAGATTTTGGTAGATTTTTGTTTGGTTCGTGTGCACAATTCTCTCTTAACCGTTAGAGGTGGAGTTTAAATAGGCATAGTCATGGTGGCCACCATGGCTTGCCAGTGAGTGCGAAATTCTACACATGTGGAGGGCTAAGTGACTCAACCAACCAATAGGGATGGGCCACATTGGATGGGACAATTTGGGTTTGAATTAAGGGAGAGGCTCTCTCAGTTTTGGCTCCTCCGATGACTAGGTCGGCCGTCTAGGGTGGTGTTCAAGCTAGTTTGGTCAGGTGAGTTAGTGAGCAGGCCTTAATGAAGATTAGGTTGGCTGGTGATGGCTTTGGATAAAGGATATTACTTGGGTTAGCCACTTAAGGAAAGAAATACCTTAATTTAGTGGACTTTTTGTCCATGGCTCAACTAGGTTGGGCTAGGTGGATGTAGCTTAGTCCATTGTGTCCAAATGTTGGTTGTGGTGAGCTTGTGTTGGTCAGTTTGGCTTGATTTGGTCAATCTCATGGCTTGGGTTCAATATTGGGTCTTTAGGTAAAGCTTGAGTTTGATTTGGGGTCAAGTGTTTCATGAACATTTTGGAAGAGAATTTGAGTGATTTTGAATTGGGCCTGAGGGTCAATTTGGTAGGATTTTGGTCAATTTTAAAGGTTTTGAGTTAGATTTGTGTTTGCCTTAGGCTAGAGTTTGGTTATGGTTAAATTAATGGTTCAATTTGATGTGGGTGATTGTTATGAAGAGTTTTGGAAAGAAATTGGGTGGATTTTTTGGGGTTATGGCATTTAATTTGGGCACATTTGGGTATGTGACTAATTTAGGGGAAAATTGGGTATTTTGGCCCAAGTTGGATTTGGGTTGTGTTAGCGTCTAGATTTAGATCAATTGAAGGTTAAATTTGGTTGACAGGATTGTTATAAAGAGTTTTAGATATTAATTTGGAAGAATTGAATGGGTTATGGGGTTCAATTTAGGAGGATTTGAAGATATGGTCAATTTGAGGCAATTCACTTGGGCATGTAATTAAATGGGTTATTGGCTTCAATTGAGTTTGGATTTGGTTTAGATTAAGCTTTAGGATGATGAATTCTTATTTGGAGTTGAAATTAGGGGAGATTGAGGTCAATTTGGTTGAGATTTGAGGTAATCTAGGCATTTTGGGTTTTTAAGGATAATTTAGGAATTTTGGTCAATATGGGTCAATTTGGTCAAATTAGGCTCAATAAAGTGGTTTTAATTAATTTTGGGATTATTTGGAGTGTTGTTGAAGAATTCGGTAATTTTTTGAAATTTTAGAATTTGAGGGGCATTTTGGTAATTTTGGCTATTTTGGGGTATTTTAGAAATTTTGGACCATTTAGTTGATTTTTGTCAATTTAAATGTTGGGAAATGTTTTGAAATAATTTTTGAAGGAAATTTGATAATTTGGACAATTTTGGGAAATTTAGGAAAAAAATTAGGGTTACAGTGGTATTTTGGTAATTTTAGTGAAAGTTTAGGCTAAAAGGGTCAAAATTAGGAATTTGGGTGAAATTGGGATCGATTGAAGATATCAATCATGATATTAAGTTATATGAGTCATGGGGCAAGGGAGATCACATTTTGGATCCTCCATGTGTTGGTCCTAGCTAAACCCTAACTTGGGGCTAAGAGCTTGGGGAACCATCCACATGTTCCAAAAGACTAGGGGCCAAATGATGGGCATGTCTGGTTTAGTGTTGGAGGTAGTGGGTGAAGGTGTGGAGTTTATGTGTGTGTGTGTGTGTGTGTGTAAGAAAGCTTGACCCAGACCAGACCACCCAGGGTTATTCTTAAGGCTTGACCATCCTATAGAGAACTTCTCTTGAGTTTCGTTATGCTTGTCTCCATCCAACTAAGTGCTAGAGGATGGAATTAAGCATTTTGAACTCTAAGTGAAGCAAAGAAGCATTTTAAATTTCTAATGGTTCCATTGCTAGTCTTCTAAGATAGTAACCAAGAAATCTTATGACTATATCCTAGGTTCCTAAAGAAAGACTATACCTCAACAAAAGTGTGTTCAACATGCACAAATATGTTTACTTTTTGGATGGATATACTGTCTATCATCAAATTCCTATTGCTTATGAGGATCAAGAAAAGATAACATTTACTAGTCCTTAGGGTACTTTTGCTTTTAGACCAATGTCCTTTGGTTTATGTAATGCACCTGTAATATTTCAAAGATGTATGATGTCTATTTTCTGCGATTTAATTGAGAAAGGGATAAAAGTTTTTATAGGCGATTTTTCATTGTTCGGAAGTTCATTTGAAGCAATTTTAAATCATTTAGAAAAAGTTTTAAAATGATGTCTATTTTCTTTTGATACGTTTAGGTCATATATAAATGGAGTTAAATGTATTGTGCATACATACCACTCTGTTATAAAATATTTGATGCAAAAAAGGATGTTATACCAAGATTAATTAGATGAATACTTTTGATGCAAGAATTTGATTTTGTGATTTTAGATAGGAAGGGATCTGAAAATAAAATAGTTGGTCATTTATCTAAGTTGGAATAGGAAGAAACATTTTATTTTGAAAGGGATTAACAATATTTTTCCTTTTATATCGTGGTATGCTGACAATGTGAATTTTATTGTGAGTGATATTTTACCATATGGATTGACAACGCAACAACAGAAGAAATTCATTCATGACACAATGTATTACTTTTGGGATGACCAATATTTATATAAACAATGCAAAGACTTAACTATTCAGAGATGTATTCCTTATGAAGAAACTGAACAAATTATCCAAAAATGTCATGATTCTGAATTTGGGGGTCATTTTGAGATTGATAGATGATCCTGAATTCTCTTTACTACCAGATGAATACTGATGAAATTTTGCTTGTGGTAATCCAATTAAACTTGTATTTTTTATTTAAAAATATTTGTTTTTACAACAGCGCCAAAAACTTGATTCTGATGTGAATAAGAATACAACAATGATAATTTAATATGGGGATTCTACACAAGTATACGTATCGTTATCAAGTAATATAGGACATTCTGATTAAGCCCCGAAATGTCGATCCAACGAGGAAAATTTATGGATATTAAAAGATAAAATATTTTTAGAACACAAATTATATTTAGAAAAGTCTCTTACTTAAAAGTTTTAGATATCAGATAACTTTAGAAATGTGATTCTATTTGGTGTTTTCTGAAATTTTGAAAATAAGTAAACAATTTACTCAATATAATGAGATTTTTGTAAGATTAAAGAAGTATAGATGAAAATATCTTTTTCCTTAACATGAATAAGAAATAAGTACAAGAATTCCGTTGTGTAAGTATTCAAAATGTGTTGTGCTAAATAGGAGCAATTTTATTCTTTACCCTTACTAGAGATGCTATAAAGAACATTGATTAGTTTAAAGTTTGAATAGCTTTGAAGACGGGTTAGGTAGGGAAGATACTAGTTCTCGCTCTAGAGTTCCCTCCTTTCTCTCCACCTTGGGGCTAGCTCTTGCATCAAAACCTAAAACATTAAACCAAATTAGGAGCACTAGTCTATCACCTTAATGTCTCTAATTCTGCACCCATCAAAGTATATTTCCCTATTTAGTTGCATAAGATTTTATGAATTACTTTCTCATCTTAACAATCCTATCTGATTCCTACCTATTGTTGATTGAGACAACAACTACTAGGATCTTACATGTTATTGTTAACCTCACTTTTGGTTGAGGTTTAGTTTCTCTATAGATAGCCTCGGGTCTAGCCATAGGACCTTCTTGGTGACTTTTCTTAGAAGACCAGCAACGGAAACCCCACCACATAGAAATTCCACATGCTTGTTTTCCTTACTTGGGGCTTTCATATGTTTAGATTCAACCTCTAATATTTAGAAGGAAGGAGCTAAACATAAGGAGCACCAAGTGAGATTCCCCATAAGTGATCAGACCTTAGGAATGAACCTGGGAGATCCGAAGCTCACACCCTGCACCTACACACATTTCACCCACTCACAATTCCAAATCTAACATATCTTATTTTGATTCCCCCTGTCTTTCAAACACTCAAGTATTGGTATCACCTAACTCTAAGCTCATAGCTAAGGCGGTATGCACCGGCACATAGAGGACCGAAAAAAGGTTACCTTTGGTTCCATTCTCTTCACTTTGAAGCTATTTTAATTTTTCCAAATTTCAATTTTTAACCCTTGATCACTAGAAAATATTTAAGAATTTCATACGAATTTTATATGAAATTGCACATTAAAGAAAGGTATTTTCTTTGTTTTATTGCAGGAATAAAGATTTGTAAGTACTGAAAGTAAAAAGCACAAAAGAAGCGGATTTGGAGCAAAAAGGACTCAATTTGATGAAAATTATACTGTCCCACCGACGGTGAGATTAAGGTCGCCGACGACGAGTTTTTCCCAAAAGTTTTGAATATATTATAAGGAGCTTGCTGATGGCGAGATCGAGCCCGCCGACAACGAGATCAGCGCGGTTAGCCCATCTTCTAGAAGCCCGCCGACGGCGAGATCAAGCCGCCGACGGCGAGACAGTTGAAAAGAGCCAAAATACAATGAACCTGGACGCTTTTTGAAGAGGTGCTTAAGTACCTTTTGGAGATTTGACCCCTTCTATAAATAGAGACAAAATTGTGTCATTGGTGTGTCAATTAGATTGTCAGTTATAGTCATTTGTGTGAAAGTTAAGAGTCATTGAGTGAGCGTTTAGTATTTTGGTGTGCTGTACTGGAAGGAAGAGTCAAAGGAACTTCAAGAATCTGCTTCGGGAGAAGAATTGAGATAAGTGCTTTTGTTATTTGTTTGTTAACTTTAATGAAATCCATGCTTTGTGTTATTTTTCCCATGCATTCTGAGTAGTTTCCTTAGTCTTTCTCCTTGTTATTGAGATTACGTAAAATGATGAATTAAAGTAATTGTGCCTAGAATAAAAAAATTGTGCTAATCGTTAACTTAAATCTTAATTTACTTTCAATCTAGCCAATTGATTTGTTAACATTTGTTGAATTATCGAGTATAATAAAGATTACATTCAAGATTCGGGGAATTCAAAAGCATTGAAAGGAGGGTGCAAATAAATAGGAAAATATTAACTATCAGGCGTAGAATTGGACATTTTAGTGTGACAGACTAAAATATTCAATTCGGTCTTATTGTTTGAGAGTTGAAGTGTAGATGTTAGCCCTTAGGCAAGGGGAACGTGGGAGCTCTGAAGTGGCAGTCGGTATCCTCCCAACCTAGCCACAGATTCAATAATCAAATATAAGATGAGTAAAGAATAGGAATGCTCCTATTTGGCACAATACAATTATAAACTAATTTAATTCTTCATTAACTTAACACTCTAAAACAAGGAGAAAGATACTTTTTCTAAAATCTTATATTCAACCTTAAGCATTAGTTTATTTTAAGTATTCTTAATTTTCGTATACTAGAATAGTAAGTTTAATTTAAATTGTCTTTGAAATTTACTAACTTCCCTCTGGTATCGATATCTAGGACTCCATTAGAGCCCTATATTACTTGATAACGATAAGTATACTTGCATAGTATCCACAATATAAATCATAAAATCTATAACAAAATCATCAATATATAATCAGTGCGGGATCAAGTTTTTGGTGCCTTTGCTAATTTTAAAATCATAGTTGTAAGTATAAATATTGAAAAGTGGATCAAGTGTTTAGCGCCGTTGCCGGGGAAGCGAAGTAAGTAATTATTAAGGTAATTAATAGAATTATTAAAATAGATACTAGAGTAACAGACTATTTTAAATATTACTTAAAAATTGTATGTGTAAATTTGGAAACGAAAATTTAATACCTTACGATTCAGAATTAGAGCGTACAATTAAAAGAATTAGAAAGCAAAAGAGAGAAATTATAAATTTAACACAAATGGCTAATAATCCAGAAATTGAAAATAAAAACCAACAAAAACCATTAAGAGAATATGCCAACCCTACATTAGATGAAATTCATCTTACTATTCAAAACCCTCATTTGAACTTAAACCTGCAATTATCCAAATGGTACAGAAT
Source organism: Papilionanthe hookeriana x Papilionanthe teres (assembly GCA_022702705.1). Classification (NCBI taxonomy): domain Eukaryota; kingdom Viridiplantae; phylum Streptophyta; class Magnoliopsida; order Asparagales; family Orchidaceae; genus Papilionanthe; species Papilionanthe hookeriana x Papilionanthe teres. The sequence goes on along the minus strand of CM040436.1, from coordinate 48,273,410 downwards.
AATCAATTTAGTGGTTCACCTAATGAAGATCCTAATTTAGATCTTGCTAGTTTTTTGGAACTATGTGCTACTTTTAAATATGAAGGAGTATCTAATGATGCTATTAGACTTAGGCTTTTTCCTTTTTCCTTAAGGGATAAAGCTAAAATGTGGTTAAATTCATTAGTACCTGGATCTATTAAAACTTGGGGAGAATTATCACAAAAATTTATATCCAAATATTTTCCTCCTTCGAAAACTGCAAAACTTAGAAATGATATAACATCTTTTAGTCAGTTTGATGGAGAATCCATATATGAAGCTTGGGAGAGATTTAAAGAACTTCTTAGGAAATGCCCACATCATGCATTATCAGATTGGTTAATTATACAAACTTTATATAATAGATTAGTAGGATCTCTTAGATCAATCATTGATGCTGCTGCTGGAGGTTCATTAATGTCAAAACCATTTGATGAAGCCTATGCGTTAATCGAAGAAATGGCTACTAACAATTTTCAATGGCCTACTGAAAGAATAAATCCTAAAAAGATAGCTAGTGTTCATGAAAATGATGTAATATCTATGTTAGCTTCTCAAATTCGTCGCTTGTATCAAAGAAATTAGATCATTTTGGAATGAATTACTCTCCTACTATATTAGAAGAAAACTCATCTGGACAAATTATAGATTCTCAATCTCCTTATGAAACTATAAATGCTATTAATAATAGACCCAACAATCCTTATGAAAATTATTATAATACTGGTTGGAAGAATCATCCAAATTTTAATTGGAATAACAATACAGCTAATCAACAATGGATGAACAATTCTATAGGAAATCCATCAAATCAAGGAAATACAAATTATAAACCATCTTATCCACCTGGATTTAATAACACTCAATTTAAAGATAAGAAATTATCTATAAAAGAATTAATATTAAGTAAGGGTCAGCACTTGCAAAATTAAGGAAATCAGTTACAAATTCACAGAAATCAATTAAAAAATCAAGGAACAGCAATTAAAAATATTGAAACTCAACTCGGACTACCGCGCTTAACAATAGAATTCCTAGAAATTTTCTTAGTAATGTGGAAATAAATCCTAAAGACCAAGGGAAAGAACAAATAAAAGCAATACAAATAACAAGTGGAAAAGAATTAGAAACTAAAATTCAAAAAGAAATAGAAAGTAAAAATGAAGAAGTGGAAATTGAGAAAGAAAAGGATCAACAAGATCAAAACTTAGAAAATCCATTGATCCCTATGAAAATATCTATAGAAAAACCTCCACCACCATTTCCTCAACGACTTAAGCAACATAAAAAAGATAAGCAATTTGCTAAATTCCTTGAAATTTTTTAAAAAATAACGGTAAATATTCCTTTTGTAGAAGCATTAGAAAAAATGCTTAATTATGTAAAATTTATGAAAGCTATTTTAAATAAAAAAGAAAATTTGCAGATAATGAAACTGTTACACTTAGTGAAGAGTGCGGTACGATTATTCGAAAAAGCTTACGAAAAATTAAAAGATCCTGGTAGTTTCACTATACCTTGCGCTATTGGAGAATAATTTTATGGAAAAGCTTTTTGTGATTTAGGAGCAAGCATAAATTTAATGCCTCTATCAATTTTTAAAAGATTAGAATTAGGAGAAATTTCACATACTTCAGTAACTCTTCAGTTAGCTGATCGTTTTGTAACTTATCCTAAGGGAGTTATTGAAGATGTATTAGTAAAAGTGGATAAATTTATCTTCCCGGTTGATTTTATTGTTCTAGATATGGAAGAAGATAAAGAAATTCTAATAATATTAGGAAGACCATTTTTAGCCACTAGAAAAGCTATGATTAATATTCAGAAAGGAGAATTGACTATGAGAGTAAATGATCAAAATGTAACTTTTAACATAGCAAAATCAATGAAATATCCTACCTTAGAAAAATATGATGAATGTTTTCGAATGGAAATACTTGAACATTTGCAAAATGAACATTTTAAAGAATATTATGAAGAAAAGTTAGAAAAAGAAAATACTGAATTAATTAAAGAAACGAGATAATGAAAAACTAGATTATATACGGGAAAAATTTGAAATGTTGGATAATACCGAAAACATTGAAAAGAATATAGTTCCGTCAATAATTAGACCTCCCGAACTCGAATTAAAAATTACGCCTAATTATTTAAAATAAGCTTATTTAGGTAACCATTCAACCCTACCAGTTATTATATCAGCTGAATTGAATGAATCACAAGAACAAAAACTGTTAACCATATTAAAAAAATATAAAAAAAACTTTTGGTTGGACTTTATCAGATATTAAAGAAATCAGTCCTTCAGTCTGTATGCACAGAATTATTTTAGATAAGGAACATACGCCAAGAGTAGATCCTCAAAGGAGATTAAGCCCAATAATGAAAGAAGTAGTCAAGAAAGAAATATTAAAATGGTTAGATAATGGTATTATATATCGTATTTCGGAAAGTGCTTGGGTAAGCCCAATTCACTGTGTTCCTAAGAAAGGAGGAGTGACCGTTAAAGCTAATGAAAATAATGATTTAATACCTATATGTATTGATTATAGAAAATTAAACGCAGCCACCAGAAAAGATCACTTCCCATTACCATTTCTAGACCAGATGTTGGATAAATTAGCCAGACATAAATATTTTTGTTTCTTAGATGGATACACCGATTATCATCAGATACAAATTGCTCCTGAGGATCAAGAGAAAACTACATTTACTAGTCCTTATGGAACTTTCGCTTTTCGAAGGATGCCTTTTGGATTATGTAATGCATCCGCAACATTCCGGAGATGTATGATGTACTATATTTAGTAAATTAATTGATAATGGAATAGAAATATTTATGGATGATTTCTCTGTATTTGGAACATCATTTGACACATGCTTAAATCATCTTGAAAAAGTATTTGAAGTATGCGAGAAAACTAATTTAGTTCTTAATTGGGAGAAATGTCAATTTATGGTTGCGAGCGGCATTGTATTAGGGCATAAAATTTCGGAAAAGGGCATGGAAGTAGACCCTGCAAAAATTCAAGTTATAGCTAAATTACCACCTCCAACTACAATAAAAGGGGTAAGAAGTTTTCTTGGACATGCTGGATTCTATAGACGCTACATAAAATATTTTTTAAAAATTACTAAACCTCTATGCCAACTTTTAGAAAAGGATAAGAAATTTGAATTTACAACTGAATGTTTGAATGCTTTTGAATTATTAAAAGATAAATTAATCACAACAGCTATAATAGTTTCACCTGATTGGGAGAAACCATTTGAACTAATGTGTGATGCTAGTTATTATGCTATAGGAGCAAGACTTGGATAAAGATATGATAAAATTTTCAAAGTTATATACTATGCTTAGTAAAACTCTTAATAATGCTCGAATTGAATTATACAGATTACTCGAAAAAGAGCTATTAGCAATTGTTTATGCCTTTGATAAATTTAGGCCTTATTTAATTGGAAATAAATGTATTTTGCATACTGACCACTATGCTATTAAATATCTAATGCAAAAGAAAGATACCAAATCAAGACTAATTAGATGGATATTACTAATGCAAGAATTTGATTTTGAAATCATTAACAAAAAGGAACCGATAATCAAATTGCGGATCATTTATCAAGGCTAGAATATAATGAATTATCCGACATCGATAATGAAATTACCGATGATTTTCCCGACGAACAACTATATAATATTAATGAGTGGAAAATACCATGGTATGCTTGATATAGTAAATTATATTGTAAGTGATATTTTACCACCTATGTTAACTTTGCAACAACAAAAAAAATTCACTCATAATGCTAAAACATATTTTTGGGATGAACCATATTTATATAAGCAATGTAAGGATCTTATAATTAGAAGATGTGTGCCCGTTGACCTCATTTTTTAAGAGGTCTTCTCTTCTTCTTTTTAGTACTTAGGATCTAGCCTTAGGCTTTTCCTTTGACTATCTTAGAGGACTAGAATTGGGACCCACCACATAGAAATTCAAATCACTTCTTAACTCCCTGTAAATTCCACAAACTTGACTGTAGACCCCTAATCACCTAGAGGGTTGAAATCAAATGTGGAAGTTTAAAGGATGAGTTCCTATAGGACTCTTTGGCCTTAGGACCGCCCAGGTGGCCTGGTCTGATGAAGGGCTGACTTACACACACACTACACTAATACACTACACTTTCACACACCTATACATAACTTGACCTCCTGACTCATGTAGGTGATTCACATGGATGGTCCTTAACCCCTAAGCCCTTGGCTAAGAGGGTTAGGAACAACATAGTGGATGCCTCAAATGAGTCTCTTCATGGCTCATGTGGGCTTGATATGGCTTCATGGCTCAACCAAGATGATTTCATTCCACTTACATTCACCCAATCTTCAGTTTCCTAAATTTTCAATTTTTTGACCGCCAGGACCCTACACCCGCTTAGCCTACCCAAAACACTTGAAACTACCCAAATTTCTCAAAAATTTCCAAATCACCCAAAATTCTCCAAAATCATTCCTAAACATTTCTCTCCACTCAAATTGACCATCCATAGCCAAAAATACCAAAAATTCCAAAAATACCTCACAATACCCTCCAAATACCCAAAATACCCCTCTTGACCCAAAAATCTAAAAATTCAGAAAATTCCCAGAAAATTCCAAAAAATCCCAAATATTCCCAATTTCATTTTGTTCAACTACATTATGGGCCAATTTTGTCAATTTACCCCACTTCTGTCAAAACCCCCAATTTGACCCATTTTAACCCTAAGTGAACCCAATGTCAAACCAAACTTACCCAATTGACCCAAATTCTGGTCCAATTCAATTCTAAACTTCCATTCAATATTCCCAACACCAATCTAGACCAAATCCAAGTCCAATTTGATTGTCATTTGGATCCAATTTCACCTTTGGCCTTAAAAGACCAATTTGGACCCATGACCCAAACCTAACCCAAACTCACCCAATTCAACTCCAATTAACCCCAAATCTTTTCTAAATCTTCCTTAACATTCCTACAAACAAAACCCTAACATGATTTGCCCAAAATTTGGACCCAAACTCCACTTAAATTCAACCCAAAACCAAAAGGCCCAATTTTGACCTAAACCCAAACCTAACCTAAATGAGCCCAAACCCCAAAATCAAAGCCCAACCAAAGTCAAAACCTCTTTGAAACACTTCCATAGACATTTCCCAACATTAATTTTACATCAATTTCAACCCTAGCCCAACATTGGCCCAAGTTAGCCCACTTTGACCTATATTGGCCCATTCACCAAAGAAGCCCAAATTCAACCCAATTCAAACCCAAATCACTCCCAATTTGCTTCAAGTCACTCATGACACATCTATGAGCTAAACCCAACAATTATTTAGCCCAAGCCTTTGCCAAAATTCCATCCTAAAATCCATTTTAAAATCCAAAAGCCCACTTCCCTAAACCATTTTAAAAGCCCATTTCCACCAAATACAAAAGCCCAAAAGTGGCCCTAAAACCCACATGACATTTCCATTTGCCATCCATTTAATCAAAGCCATTCTCTAAGTTATAATCCCATCATCAAATAATTCCAAATCAAGCCTCATGCCAAATCACCCCTAAATACCAAAATTTTTCTTAAATCCATTTCCATGAAATTGACTTGACTTTTCCCAAGCCAAAGGTGAGCCATGAAGCCATGCATGAGCCACAAGGAAGCCATGAGAGCCTCTTTACATGTCACCATGCCATTTTGGGCAAAAGGAGGAGACCCTTTCCTTAATTCCTAAAGGTGATTAACCACTCCCATGATTCCACTAAACCTTGCTTAAGCTTAATTGTACTTGGATGGAGACCATTCCCCACCGATTAAGCCGACCTAAATCACTTTCTATTCAGCCTAAACCAGGCCTTGGGTGGTGCACCTAGCCCAAATGGAGGGGTTGACCAATTTGAGCCAAAATGAGCCCTCTCCCATTCCATTCCAATCCAAGCCTTTTACACATGGCATTTACCAATTGCCTACACTAAACCCCAACCCTGACCCACCTGAACAAGATGGTGACCAATGCCTGGCCGGCCAGCCACCAGGTCGCCGGAAAACACCATGGCCGAGAGCTCACATGTGAGCCAACTTTGGAATTCTCCCTTGATGAGCCGCCCCATGCCCAATGGCCACCATGGTCGTTCTTCCCATGCACGAGCAGCGCTGATCCCAAGCCCTAACTCTCCCCGGGAGGCCCTCCACCCTCTCCTATTTAAACACCACCCCCTCACGGCCATGAGAAGAGAGTTGCACAAACCTTGTCGAAACTCGCCAAAATTGTTCCAAACCCTTCTCCACCCTTAGAGCGGTTGATCCCCAGGTGTCAATTTGCCCTAATCCCCACTCGACAAAATCCAATTTCTCAGCCGAAATTCCACCCAAAACCAGGACACTTCTCCACAGTGGATCAATCCTCAAATTGATTGGTCCTACACCTTCACCAGACCAAGAGAAGGTGTCCACCAGCAAAAGCTCCATCCCCAGGCCACCCAGTTGCTCCAACCTCCAAGCTTTGTGATCGGCTGTGGTCGAAATCCTACCTAGGTAATTCACCAGACCGGAAGACTTCATCCGGAGCTTGCGGGATCCAATCGAAGGTGAAACAACCCTCGGATCGAAGCCACACTTCTCCGAGCAAAGGTATGGCCTCACTCTTCTTCCCGAGCTTCTGAACATTCTCCATTTTCATTAAGTCAATTTCATGCCACATAAACCGTATGGATGTGTTCGTCTTCTCGAGACGAATCCATAGAGCATAAGAACGTTAAATTTGGTTAAGTATCGAGTGAGATCTTAGGCCTAGAAGATGGACGGTTCTCGGGCTAGGAGGCTTGGGGAAGATGAATGGATGCCGTTCATTCAATACACGCTTGGACGGACGGCTCAGATTAGGTCGGATCGGCAGATGATACGCGGAAGGCGGGACCCGGGCTGCTGACTCAAGCGGCGGCGTCGAATGGGAGCGCGCCGCGTGGCCGTTCGGAGATGCCGAGGATGACGCGGCGCCGACTCGGATAAATAGAAAATTAGGGATTTTCCTATTTATTTAATTCCCCGAACTTGGAAAATTCATAACTTTGTGTAGAAAAATCGGAAAAATAAAATAAAAATACCCTCTTGCTCGGTGAACGAGAGGAGAATAATGTGGAAAAGAAATCATTTAATTTCATCAAGTATTTTATTTTTAATAATTTATTTACTGTCTGCATTATTTTAATTCTCCATGCATATAGGAAATTCACCATGGCATGAGACCATAGGGCTTTTGAAGCCTCTGAATTTGGGAACATTCCCTGAATATTCCAAAGTCAGAGGCCATCCCTATGAGAAGTTATTGATTTTTCAAATTCATGTTTCTGTTTTGAGTATTTTAATTCCAATAATTAGCATGTTGTGAAATAAATTCTAGGAAAATTTGGTGATGTCTCTTATGACCGAAGGACCCTAGGAAAAATAGGTTTTGAGTTAACTCAATTAAAATAACCCTAATTGGCTTAAACACCCAAAATAGGTTCCTAATTAATTAGAGTTAACCATACATCAAATTGACTTGAAATCAATTCTCTATTAACCTTTAGGATTAGAGGAACCTACCATAAAAATTTGAAGTCAATTGGACTTGGTTAGCCCTACTAAATGGGTTGATTAAGCCATTTAGTCATTTTAAACTTTAAAAATTCATAACTTTCAAAATACTTTTCAAAAATTCACCAAATTGGTTTTGGAGCCTCTCTGATATTACGGGAAATTAAGAAAATTAAAATTTCAATTTTCTAAAAAAGTTGATTTTTAATATTATTTTAATATTTTCAATAATTAAAAAATAATAAAAATCACAAAAATAATAAAATTCACCAAAATGTCACATTTTGAATTTTAATCACTTAGGAATAAACCCCATATTTTTTCTTAAGTCTATTTAATGAGATATTAAATTTTAAAGCCCTAAGGTAATTTAAAAAATTAAAAGATACATTTTTTAGCATTTTCACTAAAATAATTATAATAAATCATAGAAAAATCAGAAAATTGCAAAAATTGATTCTCTGATTTCCTTGATATCAGAGAGAGTTTTGAAAAATATAAATTTCATTTTTCAACCTTTATTTTATTTTTAAATGAATTAATACTCCAAAACTTAAAATAATTATAATAAAAATAATATAATTCAAAAAATCACCAAAATTGGTCCAAGTGGTCCTCTGGTCATTAAGAATGTCCCATAATTTTCTTAAGAACAGAAACATTCCCTTGGTCATATTATTAAATTTTCCTTGGAAATTCCTATTTTTCACTAAAAATAATTATATAAATAAATTAAATACAGAAAAATCACATTTTCTCCTCTCATGTCTTTATTGACATATGAGTGAAGTCACATAAAAATTTCAAATTCATTTGAGCTCAATTTAGTGAGTTATGGAATTATTAAGCTTGAAGGGCAAAATGGTAATTAAAAATTTTAACCCTTAATTAAAACTTTAGGTTTAATAAAATTAACAAGTAAAATATTTGATCTTAATCTGATTTGGATGATTGAAATTTAAATAATTAAAGGGTAGAAACCCATTAAATAATTTAAAATAATTGAAATAAACCTTAATTAAATAATTGATTAAATTTGGAAGAATAATAAAATTGGAATTATTAAAATAAGGATATTATTAGGAAGAGATTTATTCTTTAATTTAAAAATCCCTAAATTAATCATTTCAATAATATTTAATTCCTAATTAAAAATGATAATTCAAATTTAAGTTTTAAAATGTTAAAGGACTTAATCATTAAATTAAATTAAAAAGTTAAATTATTAAACTCTTTTTAAATTTTCAATTAAATTAAAATTAAAAATAAAATTAAATTAAAAATTAAATTAAATTAAATCAAACAAATAAATTAAATTAAATTAAATTAAATTAATAAAATTAAAAAATTAAATTAAATTAAATCAAATTAAATAAATAAATTAAGTTAAATTAAATTAAACTAAATTAAATTAAAACAAATTAAATTAAATTAAACTAAATTAAATTAAAACATATTGAATTAAATTAAATTAAATTAAATTAAATTAAATTAAAATTAAATCAAATTAAAATTAAATTAAAAGAAATTAAATCAAATTAAACTAAATTAATTTAACATCAAATCAAACTAAATTGAATTAAATTAAATTAAATTAAAATTAAAATTAAATTAAATTAAATTAAAGTTAAATGAAATTGAATTAAATAACATTACCTAAGACATAAAGAAATTAAACATAAAGCAACTTGAACACTATTCCAAATTTAAACCCTTTAACCGAAGTTAAACTAAATCACAAACCATTTGAACACCAATTTGCCTCGAAAACTTTGGTTATCATAACTCCTAAACGTAACATTAAATGAAATGTTACTCCACTTATAGGATATACAAATGTCCTAATTCACCGAGCAAGATAACAACAAAACTTGAATTCTCTGGACGATTGATTCGTTTGTATAATTAAATTCATTTGGACTTAAAACAATCCTAGAAATATCGAAAAGATGTTTAAGGTTTGTCTTAAGCACTTCCTCGATATGACAGGATGTTCATAAGGACAATTGAACTTAATTATTCTTTGATGAAGAAAATCGTCCTCAATCCAAAACACAAGAACCTAGACGTCATAGGAAATGACTAGCTATAGGATTAGGAATTTGGTAGAAAACCATAACCCTTCCCTTAGCCTTACCTAGGAACTTGCTTAAATATTCTAATTGTGTTTTAAGTGTAGCTTGGGATAACGGGAAGACCCTCCAGGTACGCTTTTATTTTATTGCAGTTTACATTATTGCAATTTCTTTAATTGCATCGCACTTACTTTTTTTTGCATGATAAACAACTGTTGCATGAAAACCCACACCTTTAGGATAGTCCCTAAAACCGAAACCGAACTAAATTAAAAGTCATTGCAAGATAAAATTCACCGCCACAACATTTCAAAATATAAAACAACTCAAAATTTAATCACAAACAGAACACAAAACTACAATTACAACTAAATTAAAACGTTATGTTGGATGATCGGGAATACCTCGGATGATGTAACCTACGTGTTGCTAACGGGATTTCCCACGTGCCTAAATGAAAGTGTGGAACTCATTCGGTTGAGTTTAGCAAATTCATCCGGACTAAGTGAATCCGATAAAAATGATGATGCCGGAAGGATGGAACCGTGGGATCTTAACCGGTGTCGTTATAATCAACTTTAAGATTTGTTTTAATTAAAACACAAAAACACTTGGAAATTAAGATTTTCTCTAAACCAAAACACTTTTCTCATCTCCTGATTTATGACTTCTATAACTAAACCTCTGCGACAACAAGAAGCTTGGAGCATGGTGGGCAGACACGGCCATCGTCGTCGAGAAAACTTGAATCTACATCAGCAAAAATTTCCTAGAATTAAACAATAAAGCCATAGGATTTCGAGGTAGTTTGCCTAGTGCAACATAAATCCTCAACCTTTTGTTAGGCATTTGCATTCCAAATTAAGCCCTAACCGGACTTATGATTCCGAGGTAGTCGTTCAGTACGACATAAACCCTCATAACTTCAAGGCTATTTGTGTGATTTTACCATACAAATATAAGTCCTAATTAATTAAAATTGGCAAGATCAAAACATTAAATAAATATTAGGACTTTCCTAAATTCAAGCCAAACAATAGGATAGTCGGGAAATTACCGAAGTTTGCTTCGAATCTGTAATTTATCCTACCTTTCCTCCTTTGAAATCCCAAAATAAAATCTTCTAAATTTGATCCATTCCCTATTGAAATTCCAAAATTCAATCCTTTTGAAAACTTAAACTTTGAAATTATTGAGAGCAGAATTATTGATTATTATCGAGAGTTTTCTTAGGTGATTCCCGTCACTTAAAATGTAATTAACTATAGGGGCTTGCCCTTATAGTGGAATTTTAAAGAACCCGAGTAATATAAACCCTATTTAGTGCTTTCATATTAAGCGGGGAATTTGTCGGCTTATAAAATTGGTTCGCGGACCAAACGGATGTCACGGATCTTCTAGTTTATTTATTCGAGCCTCATCGTCGAGCGGTGTGCCTATTCTTCGGGATAGATACACGGTTTGTGGTACGGTGCTCGTTTATATAAACTATTTGGGATATGAGATCGGTTTGATTTCATATCTTAAAATCTTCAAATTTAAAAATTATTTTCAAAAATTAAATACTACTTTTCAAATTATTTATTTAAATTAAATAAAAAAATTCACCGCACAATTTCTGTAGGCGACCCCTTTTCAAAATAAAACACAACCTAAAAATACGCCGACAATTTCTGGCGACTCCGCTGGGGAAATATTCCTCTCTCCATTTTAATCAGATAATTCTGCTTTCAAAAAAAAATTGGTAGTGTATCCATGTCCCTTATGGATCAAGCTACCCTTCTTTCCGTTGGAGTACTATGTTCATTTTTACCTTGAACAAGTATAGCCAACACTCTCTCGGATTTAGGAGCCACTGTTTAGACACCCCTAAATAAAGAGGTTCCGAGATCCTTTTACCTCATTTCTGAGGTGGGGTGGACCCCCAATAGGTGTTAGTTTAGGAGTAATCCTTCAAATCGATAAGTCTTGCATAAGACTTTTTTTCCTTTCCAACTCTGAATCATATTCATTACCTTCTCTACACCTTTAAACATTCCGTTCTAAATAAACAAACCCTCTAATAAATGACTCTTTTAACAAATAACTCCTTCTTATAAATACATGAACAAGAATGAGTTCAGACTCTTTTCAATTCCTTTCTTTTCGTCCTAATGAGAAGAAGCATAACTTGGGACCGACAATCGGGATCTAACTCCGCGAAATGGAGGCCCCAAAGCTTTTCTCCTTCACCAATGGACTCGACTTCGCCGTTTACAAGGATGAGCCGCCCGACAATGGGATCATCCGGTTTGGACAAGGATTCGAGAACACAAATGTCAAGATCACCGACGTTTCCCTTTTCGCACCGACAAACAAAATATCCGAAGCTAAGAAGCCGCCGATCGAGTTCAACCTTAGGTCGACCCAAGAGTTTCCTCCCCGCAAAAGATCCCGATCGAGAGGAGTACCGCCGTCCGTAGGAGGACCGTTCTTGCTACCCCCATCTGGTCTAGTTGTCTCCGCACCTACCCCGGCTTCGCCAGATTAAAGGGGAAGGAAATCCGGAACTATGGTGAACTCCGCTACCGTGGAGGGTACGGACTTTCTCGTGAGACCCTCTCGTTTTTGAAATCGGGTCCAACTCAAGAATTCCATCACTAACACGGACCCAAAGAAGGAACGAAGTAGGAAGATTGCCGGGAAGGCCGAACCGCCGAAGTTGCTTTCTGGAGGAAATCCCGAAATCCTCGGGTACACACCACTACCCGAATACATATCATTGCTCGAAGATACACCCTTTTGGAAGGAAGTAGATTCCATCCCCTTTCCGCCGCAGCTGACGAGGAAAATGTCCGCAGGATTGTTTCTACATTACCTCGACCAGCATACTACGATGACAGCAGAAAGAAAAGGGGTAGGATCACGCCATTTGCCGGACTACAGACTGTGATCGAGAAGCTAGCAAGGAAAGAGAAATGCCCCGTATCGGAGATTCTACGAAGGATAGGGCGGGTGCCAGTCAAATCCCGTCTTGGGCCACGAGTAGAACCTGCCATCATTACAGAAAAGCCAAATAAAAGGATGAAGGCTAGTCCGCCTATCGTTGTTTCAGGGTTGCAGATTAGGGAGGATACCACCTTCCAGCATTTGGCTGACAGACCATCTGGTCCTAGACCTTCTGCTGCTAGAAGGATGGTATGGCGTCCCACTACCGGGACGATTAAGGTTGAAACAGCAGCCCGAGAAGGAAAGTCTCGTCAGAAGACTTGAATACGAAGAAAGTGCCACTGCAGTAAAGGGGACTCGTGAGAAGGGAACCCGGCAGCTATCACACGACAACTGCGAGGATGCACAGAAAAGACCGCTAGAGGATGCTATGGAAAAGTTGAGGACTGATATTCGACGACTAGCAAAAGAAAGGGAAGAGAAATTTGGAGACGAGATTGATTCATCGGAATTCATGGACGATGAGTATGCAGAAATCAACATGGTCGAAACACGAGCTTCATCGACTTCACAAGGTGCTCCTGCAGCCGCAGAAAGAGAGGAGCCAGAAGTGATGAAAAGACAGCTTCAAGAGAAAGACGATACGATCGCCCAAATGGCGAAGAGGATGGAAGAGATGGCTATAGCTCTAGCCACTCTCCAAAGTCAAGTGCAACCCCAAAGAGAAACACCCCCAGAGGTCATTCACATTGTGGACGGAGGAAAGGAGATTACATCCGTCAACGAGGATGATCAGCTGAAGAAAGATACAACACAAAGAATGATTCCAGAAAAGGATATCAAAAGCTTGGTGGAACAGCAGGTGCGAGAAGCCTTAGCACAATCAAAGAGCGGGACATCCATTCGGACGGGTATACCTTACCCGGAAGAATTTGACGCCGTCCAATACCCAAAAGGCTTCGTACCACCTCCGTTCAAAACCTTTGATGGAACCGGAACCCCGACAAGCATGTTGCGCACTTTCGTGCCGCTTGTTGCAATGCCGGCGGGAGCGATGCATTACTCTTCCGACGGTTCGTCGTAGCTCGTCGGGGATCGCCTTTGATTAGTATGCGGATTACCGAATGGTTCGAGTAAAGACATTCTCGGAACTAGAAAACCTCTTCATCAAGCGATTCGCCGGAGCTCAGCACCACATCACTATAGGTGATTTAGTGGTGGAGAAGCAGAAGCCAAACGAAACTTTGGTGGATTACATACTTCGATGGAGGAACTTAAGCATGAAGTGTGAACCACAATTACAAGAACAACATGCGATCGGCATCTTACTTAAAAGCATTCACGGCCCGATAGCACTTCTCCTCAAAGGATTCACTATTAAGACTTTCGAGAAGTTGTTAAGCAAGGCCGGAAGCTTGCAAGAGGAGGCGAAGCAATTAAGTTTCGCCGAAAAGACAGACAAGCAAAAGCCTGTGAAGACTTTTGAAAAAAAATCCAGGATCATTGCAGCAGTCGACAAAGGCAAGCAACCGATACAAATATCGTCGAACGGCCGCGACGAACCTCAACGAATTACCAAGCAACCCCGACCCGGCTATCGGCCATCTCCACAGTATGAACAACCGCCTCGTCCGCAACGTACATTAAGGGAGCTTCGAGCAGGGGAATATCCATTCAAGAATGAAGCAATGGCCGAAAATGTTCCGTAGTCCGATGAAGACTCCGGATTTCTAGCTGCCGAGCCTAAGAGACCGGAGGAAGTCAACAAGAAAGGTGATCCCAACTTTTGCCCTTATCACCGGATGCTTGGACACAAGATACAAGATTGCATTACCTTCGAGAGTTGGCTCAACGACAACCTTCGGAAAGGGAATATAACAATCCCAAAGGAGTACATGAAGGAACCCCAGAAAGGAGGTTCCGTCAATGTTGTCTCAACTGATCCCATCATTCTGATAGATCCCTATACAACTGACGATGGATGGACTACCGCTTAGACGAGGTCTTCGAAAAAGATTTTAGATAGCATCCAAACCGCTTCGGTGCGAGCTTCAATTCAGAGTTCGAAACCTATCAAGTCGGCACTATCACTTGCGATAGAAGAACCACCTCAACAGGAGACGATTGAAGAGAAGAAGAAAATCGACGAAGAAGAGAGGACCGAGGCTCCTAAGGCTAGGACTAGGGGCCGCTTATCCTAGGATAGTTGTTTTCGGATTCGGGGAGAAATCCCTCGAACCTCCGACTCGTATGATTATCTCGCTCACTTCGGTGGGATCTTATAATGATAAGGGTGATGGCGTTGGCTACATTTTGACTGTTTCTAATGATTACGTAACTAGCAACAATCCGGACATCGATTTCGATACCAATGATAATTCTCAAATCATACACAATCTCGACGATCACGATGACGAAGAAGACATCCATCAAGGAGGCTACGAGAGTTCAACAAGCAACGAATCTATCCGCGAGTTTCGAGGAGCTCCGAATACAATAGAGTTAGAGCCTTCGGACTCGAAGCTAATCAAGAAGAACTCGTCATTCCGATTTAGGAAGAAACACCGACAAACTCAACACTAGATTCAGAAGAAATTACAGAAGTTAACTTAAGAAGTGTAAGAGTTCTACCTCCGAGAATGGGTCCAAAGGACAAAGGAAAGCAGGTGGTTGTTCAAGAAGAACCAACCCCGGTAGAAGAAATACTCATTCGGGAAGAAATCGAGACACATGAAAATAAAGTGGACTACAACGTACTAGCCCATCTTAGGAAACTACCGGCCAAACTGAGCATCTACGACACTCTCATCTTATTAAAGGAGATGAGAGAAGCTCGATCGAGGCCTTACTTGATCCGGAAATTTGCTTAGCTCAAATGACCGGAGATTCCTTAGATGAGGTTTGTTCGTTAAAGGAACAGCCGAGGTGTTACCTTCACGGACAATGACCTACTGCTGGGACGATGCAGACCACAACCGATCGTTGTACATTTCAATTACAATTGGGAAGTTTACACTCTCCAGAGTATTGGTGGATCCAGGAGCATCAATCAATATAATGAGTCTTCGAACACTAGCATATTTGGAAATTGATGCTCGTGAGCTCGAAGCCGACAAAATGTTATTAAGGGGATTCAACCAGAAAGGAGAAAGAGCCCTCGGATCGATAACACTACTAATGAAGACCGGCGACTTAGCAAAGACAACCGCAAAATTTCACATAATTGATTCAGAAATGTCATTCAACGCTCTACTGGGCCGACCATGGATACATGAAAATAGGATGATACCATCATCTCTACATCAGTGCATCAAATACTACAATGGGGGGGAACAGTGCATCAAAGGTGACTTACAACCATTCTCCGTACATGAAATTGGAATCCATGAAGATGCAGCTTATTATGCACCACCGAAGAAAACAATCTTCTCTAGAGATATCATAACAAATGAAGCAAAGAAAGTTCGGGACAACGAAGAACACGAAGTCCTAGTCCAACAGCTCACTCACCACTCCCTTACGACGAGATGGTGAAGGTTTCTCCACAACTCGCATCCGAGGTCGAGGCCGGGGACGAGGTCGTGGCAGTAGACGTTAGGACGACTGGACGGAGGAAATCGACCATCAATGTTGATTGGGAAGATAGTTCTGAAGAAGAAAAAGAAATCAAACAAGAAGCAGCGATAATAAGTCGGAAGAAGCCGCAATTCAAGATCTCTCTCGAAGATGAGAAGAACGAAGAATACAAATCAATGTACGAGAAGATTAACCACTATGTACATACTATGACCCTAACCCCAATCCATTCTAATAAGATCGAGGGTTTGGTGGTCAAAGAGGTACGTAGCGGCAGTGCAAAGCCAATCAAATTCTACCGTGGTGCAACTTCCTCCAAAACTGAAAATAATGTACAATTTGAAGATGTCACTTCATCAGAATTAATGGAATTACCTTTTGAGTGGTACTCTCCCTGTGTTCAAAATTTAATTTAGCTTGGTTTCTTACCTCGACAATGGACAAAAGGCCAATCACAACATTTTGAAAAATTATGGAATAACTCCGGTCGCCCCCCCAATTCAAAGCATGGTCTCGGATTCGGCACAGTAGGATCAGTTGACGATACTGAATTTTGCTTGGTTGTCACTTGCGAGTCTAATGAAAACTGCATGGAAACTACAGACGAACTCGAAGATTTACAAATTAGAGACGCTCCACCGAATTCGAAGAAGAAATTAAATCTACAATAGATGAGTTAACGGAAGTTAACTTAGGTACTAGCGAAGAGCCTAGACCTACCTTTGTTAGCTCCTTACTCAATAAAGAAGACTCCGAAGAAATAATCAAGTTATTAATGAAATTTAAAGACTGTTTTGCTTGGAACTACGATGAGATGCTAGGTTTAGCTCCAGAGGTCGCAGTCCATAAGCTAGGAGTGGATCCTACTTCCGTCCCAGTCAGACAAGGTCCCAGAAGAATGCGTCTAGAGATCGAACAACAAGTCATAGCTGAAGTTAAAAAGCTAATAGACGCCAAATTTGTCCATGAAGAACAATACCCAACTTGGCTAGCCAATGTAGTGCCGATCGAAAGAAGAATGGTCGGATCGGAATTTGTGTAGACTTCAGAGATTTAAACAAGGCATGTCCAAAAGACGAATTCCCTCTACCGATCCCAGAATTAATGATCGACATTGCTTCAACGCATGAAATATTCTCATTCATGGATGGATATTCAGGATACAACCAGATAAAAAATGGCTCCAGAAGATGAAAAGCTTACAGAGCATTCGAACGCCGATCGGAGTATATTGCTACACGGTGATGCCATTCGGACCGAAGAACGCAGGAGCAACATACCGAGAGCGATGACCAGAATTTTGATGATCTCATCCACAATCAAGTCGAATGCTACGTGGACGATGTGGTCATCAAAAGCAAAGTAAAGGAAAACCACCTGTATGATTTAAGAATTATTTTCAAATGATTAAGACAATTTAACCTTAAGATGAATCCCTTAAAATGCGCCTTCGGTGTCACCTCCGGGAAATTCTTAGGATTCATTGTCCGACATCGTGGAATTGAAATCGACCCGGAAAAGATTAAAGCTATCTTAGAAATGCCACCTCCCAAAACCTTAAAACAACTACGATCCTTTCAAG
>CM040436.1:48220115-48255109 GCA_022702705.1 Papilionanthe hookeriana x Papilionanthe teres | reverse complement strand
TCAAAAATTCATAACATTTTGTGCAGAGGTCCTAAAAATAATGTAAAAATACCTCTAGAAAGCTCTTTAAGAAGAGAAAATTATGAAATTAAAATCATAATTTTATTCTCTATATTTAAATTTTAAATAATTAAATATTCTCTGGAGTATTTTAATTATTAAAAGTTATTTACAAATTAGAAAAATCTGAAACTTTGGGGAATTTATCTTTATGCCTTTAGGGATCTTCTCTAATTTTTCCTAGGTTAGAAAACCCCTTTAAGACCCCATTTCTTAATTTTGATAACATTTTGTAATTATTTCAAATAATAATTCTAAAAAATAAAAATTAAAGAAAATAAAGTTGAAAATGGTTAGAGAATTTAGGGTGACTAACAAGGAACCTAAAAGTAAATCTCTAAGCCTTCAAATATTTTTAAATGACATCTTTTAAATTAAGGGTTAAAATTTATTAAAATATAATAATTTAAACCCTTAAAAATACCCCTTTCACCCAAATTGTCTTATCCTTCCATGAATCAAATCAAAATTGAAATTGAACTCTAAAAAGACATATTTTAACCTTAGAAAAATTCAAAAATAACAATTTTCTCCTTTAGGGTTAAAACTAGTAAATTTTAAATTTACAATTCAAACCCTTAAAACATCTTAAATCCTAAACTTAGCTTCAAATGACATTAGAGTTGACCAAATATTAAGCTCTAGGTCTGGTTAGATCTAAGGTAAACTCAACCCCTAACTGACATAGGGTTTTACTCATCACTTCAGGGCAAGTGGGTCTGACCCTTATAGACCCAAAGTCAAAACCCAAAATGTTAAGTTAAAAATTACATTAAGTCTAAGATGACAAATTAGATTTAACATAACTAAGTTAAACCTTAATCACATTAGGTTTAATCAATTAGACTCCTAATTAATTCTAAGAAGACAAATTAGACTTAATTAATTATCTAAATTCTAATTACATTTGATTTAAGATATAAACCATCCTTAATTAAGTTTAAATGACAAATTAGACTTAATTAATAATCTAAATCCTAATTACATTAGATTTAGGACATACACCATCCTTAATTAAGTTTAAAAGACAAATTAGACTTAATTAATCACTTAAATCCTAATTTCATTGGATTTAAGACTTAAACCATCCTTAATTAAGTTTAAAAGATAAATTAGACTTAATTAATCACTTAAATCCTAATTACGTTGGATTTAAGACATAAATTATCCTTAATTAAGTTTAAAAGACAAATTAGACTTAATTAATCACTTAAATCCTAATCACATTAGGTTTAAGACATAAACAATCCTTAATTAAGTTTAAAAGACAAAATTTGACTTAATTAATCATTTAAACCCTAATCACATTGGATTTAAGACATAAATAACCCTTAATTAGGATTACACTTAATTAACTAATTTAAACCCTAATTAAGTCTAATTAATCTAATTAAACCTTACATAACAAGGTTTAATTGAACATAAACCCTAGTTAAACTTAACCCCAATTAAGTCTAATTAATCTAACCTTACATAACAAGGTTTAATAAACTTAATTCTAACACAAATTAGACTTAAATTTATATTTAGGTTTAACATGACATGAACCTAAGCCAAACCTAAACCTAACTTAAGTCTAACCCATATTAGACTTAAGTTAAACCATACTTAGGTTTAACCTGACATGAACCTAAGTCTTACTTAAACCCAACCTAAGTCTAACCCATATTAGACAAGTCAAACCATACTTAGGTTCAACTTGATATAAACCTAAGTCTAACCTAAACTCAACTTAAGTTTAACCCATATTAGACTTAAGTCAAACCATACTTAGGTTCAACCAGACATGAACCTAAGTCAAACCTAAACCTAACTTAAGTCTAACCCATGTTAGACTTAAGTCAAACCATAATTAGGTTCTAACCTAAACCAAACTAAAGTCTAACCCATATTAGACTTAAGTCAAACCATACTTAGGTTCAACCTGATATGAACTTAAGTCTAACCTAAACCCAACTTAAGTCTAACCCATGTTAGACTTAAGTCAAACCATACTTAGTTTCAACCTGACAAGAACCTAAGTCTAACCTAACCTAACTTAAATCTAACACATATTAGACTTAAGTCAAACCATACTTTGGTTCAACCTGACATGAAACTAAGTCTAACCCAAACCTAACTTAAGTATAACCCATATTAGACTTAAGTCAAACCATACTTAGGTTCAACCTGACATGAACCTAAGTCTAATCTAAACCTAACTTAAGTATAACCCATATTAGACTTAAGTCAAACCATACTTAGGTTCAACCTGATATGAACCTAAGTTTAACCTAAACCCAACTTAAGTCAAACCCATATTAGACTTAAGTCAAACCATATTTAGGTACATGTCAGATGAACCTATGTCTAACCCAAACCTAACTTAAGTATAACCCATATTAGACTTAAGTCAAACCATACTTAGGCTCAACTTGATATGAACCTAAGTATAACTTAAACCCAACTTAAGTCTAAACCATATTAGACTTAAGTCAAACCATACTTAGGTTCAACCTAACATGAACCTAAGTCTAACCCAAACCTGACTAAAGTCCAACCCATATTAGACTTAAGTCACACAATACTTAGGTTTAACATGACATGAACCTAAGTCTAACCTAAACCTAACTTAAGTTCAACCCACATTGAACTTAAGTCAAAACCTAAATCTTAGGTTCCACTGACAATGAACCTAACTTTACTCAACTAGACATAAATCTTAGGTTTAACATGACATGAACCTAAGTCTAACCTAAACCTAAATTAAGTTCAACCCACATTGAACTTAAGTCAAAACCTAAACCTTAGGTTTAAGTGACAATGAACCTAACTCTCCTCGACTGGACATAAATCTTAGGTTTAACTGATAATGAATCTAACCCGACATAATCTAAGTTCGACTCAAATAGAACTTAACTCAACACGAATTAACATGAATCCTAAGTTTGACTTAAATCAAACTTAACACAACTTAAATAGACATAAAACCTAATACATAAATTTTAGGTTTGACATAAACGGAACTTGACACGAAGTTAAATTCAAACTTAACTTGACATAAAATCCAAGACCGACTCAAATCCTGAAACTCAACCCCAAATTGAATTTAATTGAACCTAAACCAACTCAAATCTTAATAAAATAAACCTAAAACCTCAAATCAAACCAAAATCAAATCAGACCTGAATCGACATAAAACTTAAACCAAACTTAAAATTGACATTAATTATAAAGTCACATAAAACTCACCTAAATCGACATAAATCTTAGATTCAACCCAAATTGAACCTAAACCGACATAAACCTTAGATTTAACCCTACATGAATCCAAATTAACTTAAATCGACATAAATTTTAAGTTCAATCTAAATTGAACTTAACTTGACATAAATTTTAAGTTTGATCTCAATCAAACTTAACTTTACGTAATTCTTAAGTTCAACCTAAATCGAATTTAACAGGACGTAAACTGATATAATTCTTAAGTTCGACATAAATCGAACTTAACTCGACATAAATCGACATAATTCTTAAGTTCGACCCAAATCGAGCTTAACTAGGCAAAAACTGACATAAGTTCGACCAAAATCAAACTTAACATGACATAAACCGACATAATCCTTATGTTAGACCTATACCAAACTCAACATAAGATGAAATAATCTTTATGTTCGATCCATATCGAGCTTAACTCGACATAATTCAATATAAAACCCAAAATAAATTGACATAAATTAACATCAAATCCAAAATCAAACTCAAATTGACATAAATCGACATAAAACCTAAAATCAAATCTAAATCGACATAAATTGACATAAAATCCAAAATTCAACCCAAATCGACATTCAAGACAAATCGAAAATAAAACATAAATTGGAATAAATCTAAATCTACATTTCAACCAAACTTAGACATCCGACAACTCTAAAACAACAAACATTTTTACCAGATGATTTAAATAGTTATATGACATTATTTCTGACAATGTTTTCTTTTTAGGATGAAGGCAAGTTTCGTTTAGGTTTTCTTTGCATGTTATAGGGCGTGTTAACTCTGTTTTGTAGGACGATAAAGAAAAAATTATAACATTAAAAAAAACAAACAAAATAATCAAACTGAAACAAAATTATAAAACGACATGACATGACATGATACCAAAAACACAATAAAATGACAAAACAACATAACATGACAAGACATCAAACCAAAACATAATGAAATGATAAAACAATATGACACCAAATAAATAAATAGCAAAATGACATAACATGACACAAAACAAAACTAACAAAATAAATCAAACGACATGATACAATACCGACATTTTAGAATAAAAATAAAAAGAAGACTTGACATAACAATGACATGACATGAAACTGACACAATGAAAATCAAGCAAAATAATAATCAAACCAAACAGAAAAAACAAAACAATACCATGACATTGTAGAACAAAACGACAATATGACAAAATGATATTACAAATGACAATACGACACGATAAAAAGACATCACATAACAAAATAACTTAATGACGTAAAATGATAAGACATTACGATACGACATGACATAAAATGATATGACATTACGACATCACATGACATTACGACATGACATAAAACAATATGACATATAAACTACCACATCCCGACATGACACATGACATGACACTAAAACAACAAAAGAAAACACCACAAAGCAACGACATACACTCGATATAAACAGATCATTTTGTTAGTATCGATTCTTCAGAAATGCATTCCCACGGTAACACTTATACATTTTTGAGGATAAATTTTTACATTAATCGAGAGTTTTTCTAGGTAGTATTAATTATTTAGGATGTAGTTAACTTTAGGAGCTTGCTCCTATAGGAGATTAAAGAACTCAGGATAGGTATTTCACCTATAAGATCTCTCTGGTTACCCAAGATCTTCATATGATTTTCTTATATGAAAAATTTCAGTAATTATACAATCTAAAGACTTATTTTATGAGATTATCATTTGATCTTCTTATCTCTTAATCTCTATCACGATTAATCCTTCTTTTCTCCAAAAACAGCTGACAATTAGTCTAGGTAGGATAAGAATTAGGGCGATAGATAGAGAAAGACAGTGGCGACTCCTTGACATTGAGATGATACGGGAATTGATAGCGATGCAAGTAAGAAAAAAAGATTTTCATCACCATCAGCTATGTGCCATAGGATAGATTAAAGCATAGGGAAAGTCTTCTCCATGCTTCTCATGCCATAAAAGGACAAGGGGAAGGAGGCAAGAGGGCAAGCTTGGGGAGGGAGCAAGGAAATCTCGGCCAAGCTCCCATGGCCAAAATATTCATTTTGCATGGAGGAGGGAGGGACGACGACAGCTATTGGGGGAGAGAAGGAGGGAAAATTTTAGGTTAGATGGAGGTAAAAATGAAATTTTTAATTATTTTAGCGTGAAATGCGTCGAATTTTAGACTTTTTCAATGTGCGTCGAACCATAAAAAATTATATATCAAATCCAAATAATTTCGATGTTCTGGATGCAACTGCGAAGTTCGTTTGACTATCCTAGGTCGTTCAGGCAACCTCGTCGTTAAAATAGTTAAACACGGGTCAAATTAGGGATTTTGGCTTAAATTGAATTTGGGTGAAGTTTGGGCTCAAATTGATTGCAATAAAATATTGCATTTAGTTTATAGGAGTTTTATGAAGAGTTTGAAATTAAAATTGAGCGGAAATTAATCTACATTGGGTCCAATTTGGGTCAAATCTGACTTTAGGTCAAAATTAGAGCTTTTGGTAAAATTGGGTAAAACTGATCAAATTGGGCAAAATTGATCAAATTGGGCAAAATTGATGGTTGCAAAGTGAAATTGGGAATATTGGAGGATTTTGGGAATTAATTGGAATTTATGGAATTTATGGAAATTTTTTGCTAGCAGAGACATTTTGGTAATTTTGGGGTTTTTTTGGGAAAGTGGTCAAAAAGTTAAACCGAAGGCTCGAGGTCGTTCCAAATGAAATTTGGAGTCAAACAACAGTGTCCAGGAGCATTTCTGATCAATATGGAGGACTTTACGAATCCTTGAGCGATTTTGAAGTATTACCTACTTAAGTGTCGAGGGGTTGAAAAGTAGCTCAGAAGTATGATATGTTTACAGTTAAACTTTATCATTTGATGAGAGAAACGTGCTCGAATGATTTTTGGAGAGTTTGGACAACTCTAGACAAACTAGAGATTTTGAGCTAAAAAGGGCAATTTGGGGATTTTAAGAATTTCGGGGGTATTTTGGGAAATTTGAAAAATTTTGGTGGATTTGGTTACTTTGAGTGGTGGGAACTATATTGGGATGATTAATGAAGTATTTAGGTAGTTTTGGTCAATTTTGAGATTTTTGGGATTTTCAGGGGCAATTTGGTAATTTAGGAAAGTTTCAGGGCCAGGGGGCTGATCCACTTTTCGATATTTATACTTACAACTATGATTTTAAAATTAGCAACGACACCAAAAACTTGATCCCGCACTGATTATATATTGATGATTATGTTATAGATTTTATGATTTATATTGTGGATACTACGCAAGTATACGTATCGTTATCAAGTAATATGGAGCTCTAATGGAGTCCTAGATATCGATCCCAAAGGGAAGTTAGCAAATTTCAAAGACAATTTAAATTAAACTTACTATTCTAGTATACGAAAATTAAGAATACTTAAAATAAACTAATGCTTAAGGTTGAATATAAGATTTTAGAAAAAGTATCTTTCTCCTTGTTTTAGAGTATTAAGTTAATGAAGAATTAAATTAGTTTATAATTGTATTGTGCCAAATAGGAGCATTCCTATTCTTTACCCTTTGGTCCAGGGCAAAAAATATTGACTAATCTTATGTTTGATTACCGAATCCGTGGTTGAGGTCGGGAGGATATCGACCGCCACTTCAGAGCTCCCACGTTCCCCTCGCAAGAGGGCTAACATCTACACTTCAGCTCTCAAACAATAAGACCGAATTGAATATTTTAGTCTGTCACACTAAAATGTTCAATTCTACGCTTGATAGTTAATATTTCCTTATTTATTTGCACCCTCCTTCCAAGGCTTTTGACTTCTCTGAATCTTGGATGTAATCTTTACTATACTCGATAATTCAACAAATGTTAACAAATCAATTGGCTAGATTGAAAGTAAATTAAGATTTAAGTTAACGATTAGCACAATTTTTTTATTCTAGGCACAATTACTTTAATTCATCATTTTACGTAATCTCAATAACAAGGAGAAAGACTAAGGAAACTACTCGAATGCATGGGAAAAATAACACAAAGCATGGATTTCATTAAAGTTAACAAACAAATAACAAAAGCACTTATCTCAATTCTTCTCCCGGCAGTATTCTTGAAGTTCCTTTGACTCTTCCTTCCAGTACAGCACACCAAAATACTAAACGCTCACTCAATGACTCTTAACTTTCACACAAATGACTATAACTGACAATCTAATTGACACACCAATGACACAATTTTGTCTCTATTTATAGAAGGGGTCAAATCTCCAAAAGGTACTTAAGCACCTCTTCAAAAAGCGTCCAGGTTCATTATATTTTGGCTCTTTTTAACTGTCTTGCCGTCGGCGGGCTTCTAGAAGATGGGCTAACCGCACCGATCTCACTGTAGGCGGGCTTGATCTCGCCGTCTGCGAGCTCCTTATAATATATTCAAAACTTTCGGGAAAAACTCGCCGTCGGTGGCCTTAATCTCACCGTCGGCGGGACAGTTCAATTTTCATCAAATTGAGTCCTTTTTGCTTCATATCCGCTTCTTCTGTGTTTTTTAATTTCAGTACTTATAAATCTTTATGCATGCAATAAAATAAAGAAAATACCTTTCTTTAATGTGCAATTTCATATAAAATTGGAATGAAATCTTAATATATTTTCTAATGATCAAATTCCCCCAAACTTAACTATTACTTGTCCTCAAGTAATTTAGATACTACATAAAAGTAAATGATTATTTGTAGTACAGTTTTAAATCAGAAATACTATGAATTTGATTTAAATAAGTATTATAGTAAAGTTTAATAGAAATATTTTTAAAATAATTAAATTAATTTTATAGATATAAGGTTATTTAGTTTTCAAGTTTAAGATTTCTAGTCTTCTATTTATTTTAAGAATAACTATACTTTGCAATACTAAATTGCTTTAGATATTTAGAGGATTGGAATTTCATGAAGAAACAACTTAGTAAAAGACTAATCCATATATATAAGGTTAGAAATGTAATTGAACTTTATCCTTGAAGTTGATTTAAATGAAGCTAATTTTTGATAAGGCATCTCCTCAAGCTTCTCCTCATTATATATATATATATATATATATATATATATTCTTTGTCTTTTCTTTCTGGATTGATTTTCAATCCTTCCTTTTCTTTTCTTTTTCAAGTGAGGATCACTATTTTTGGATAGCCTGTTAATAATTTTGAACTTCATTTTCCTCTTCCTAAATTAGAAACTTGAAACATTTATTTACCTTACATGTATCTAAAAGTTTTTACTTCATTGAGTTCCAATCTTTTCTTTTTGAACTAAATACATAAGAAATTTATATTTGAAAATATAGTTTTCCTTACTTTTAAATAGTTAACTATATTCTTATATTTTTAAACTAAATTCCTTAATCTATAAAATTAGCTAATCATTAAAAGTATTTCTCTTAACTTCTATAATAATTAAATAAATCAATTATAGTTTACTGAATTAAAATTACTTCAGAAAATCATTTTATAAAAATTTTGACAATGTAAATTGAGAACAATTTAATAATTAAATTTGTATTTTTCCCTCCCACAAACTTAAATTTTTCTATCTATCTACATAGGGTGAAAAGGAAATAAACTCTAATATTTAAATCATACCTTCGGGCTTTAGGTATTTCTTCTTTTTGAAGTTCTGCAGGCTTTTTCCATTACTTAATTAACCTGTACTGTTAGTATTTTTCTATACACCAAATATTAAAGAAAATGCTGGGTAAAGAAGTTTTAAAATAAGTACAACTACTAACACAACTTATACTACAACATAACACAACATCCACATACATTTCACTAATTAAGTTTCAAAGTTACAATTGAAATCTTTAAAATTTAAAAAGCCACACAAATTTAACTTATACAATAATATTAAAATGTCTTACACAACATAATAATCAAAGTTTATGAACTAAAAGATCAATAATAAAACAACAACAAACAATAACAATATCAGAATCTATAACTAAACAAATAAACATAACATCTAATCTTTTGCATCAAAGTCCCAAACTATATCGTCATTTCCTGGATTAGTTGGAGGATTAGGCTGGTAATGAGTATATTGGGGGCACTCAGGAAATACAGCATCGAGCTCTCCTCTCCTGTAACGATTTTCAGCATCATAATAGGCTATCTCATACTCTGAATGTCTCTGGAGATACTTGCTGTCATAATCATGACTTCTTTCTAAGCCTCCAATTCTTTGATCAATATGCTCCAGTTTTTCTTCTATTTTCTCAAAACTTTTCCCTGTAGAGTCATCTCATTCATCAAATCTTGAAGGGTAGGAGTACTATAGGGAGGTGGATCATAACTAGTAGAGGGGATATCTCTACTTGAAGAAGGTACATAGCTCCTTGTCACAGATCTCTATCCTTCGTGGGATTCATATTTCTTAATATTAGCCAGAGTAATGGGTTTCATAGGCTCAATCCATTCCTCATCATCTCTTGCCTCTACCCCAGATAATTGGCAGAGTGCATAGATAAGACCGGGATGTCCTAGTCCTCCTCCACTTTCACTTCTTGAGGTGGCTAATATATTCTTATAAATTACACTTCCCACATTAATACTTTTTTGGTTCTGAATACAGAAATTCAGAACTGCTCTATCTCTTGTTACCTCACTATGGTGGTAAGTAGGTAATAAAGTAGAACAAATAAAATAGTGTTAGGCTTTAGATGACACATTTAACATAGAAAGAGGGAAATTTACCCGTTCTCACTGCTTTATCTTCCAAACTCCTTTCCCTTCAGTGAGAAAGTCAATCACCTCTTCCAGTGGTCCTTCCATAGTTCCAAATGTATCATACTCACTAGTGTAGGTGTCTCATACCTCGTAATAAGCATTTATTCTTGCAGCACTGAATTCTACAAAAAATCCTCTAACCTTAACCGGTGCATCTTCAGCCTGTGTCAGGTTTGCATAAAATTCCTTTACCACTTCTACAGCGGCTTTGTTGGTCACGAAACAGAAATTTTCCCATCCTCTTTCTTTAATTATTCGCTCTACTTTTCCTCCAAGACTTTTGAAAACTTTATCTTGAATGCATGTTCTGGCTTGAATATTGTGAAAATATCTTGATTGTGCTCTTGCATTCACAAAATGAGTTTCGTCGTAATCTACTCTTCTCTTTTGACGTGGAGCCATTTTTCGATCTGTGAAATTCACAAAAATCTTAACTAAACTTCTAAATATCACTAAGATGGCTTCCAATAGTTACTAAAATCAATCTAAATCAAGTTTCATGAATTTCTTCTCATTTCAAATTTTTCTAAAATTTCTCAATGTAGAAGAAATTCATGGTGAAAATAAAAAATTTTTACATGGGAGTGAAGCTCTTACCAAGGAAAGATAAAATCCGGTGTCAAAATGTGTTGAAATCGCTTCAAATCCAAGATTCCACAAGCCCTAGGTCAGTTTTTTTAAGTTTTTGAGGAGGGAGACGATGAATAGTGTCGGTTGACCGGTCAAATAAGTATATTTTGCAATCTCTCTATCGGCGAGATTTTTCTCGCCGTAGGCAAGCTAATTAATTCACCAAGGCTAAAGTTTGGGGAAAATCTTGCCGTCAGCGAAATTTTTTCGCTGTCAGCGGACTTATCTTTGTCGTCGGCGAGATAGTTCTCGCTGTCGGCGGGGTTTCCAAAATTTTTAATATTTTAAATTTTTTACAATGTTTTTAATCTAGATTAAGCCTTGTTCATTGTTCCGGTCACTAAATTTGATATATTTATTATTATTTTTATTTATGATTAGATATTAACACATAAATTCACACAACACAAACATTATAACTTTATAAATGAAATCCATGAATTTACAAACTTCAAACATTTCACTAACAATTGACTAAGTAAATTGACCCAAACATAACTTACTCAGCATTGTAATCCCCACCACGATACTCTAAATGCTGAGACTAAACAAACAACATTCAAACTCATATAAAATGAGATAATCTACGTAAAGTTCAAACTAAAAAAAACTAAATTCACATCAACACACATACATATAATACGAATAGAAGTCTTTGCTACTCATCAGAATCTAAACTATTCTCTTCTTTGATGTTTCCAATAGAATGCAGGTACACAAATAAATTATAGAAAGGCCTAAAAGGGAATTCTGCAGTAGAGTCTTCTTCAATCCATCCTTTCTGTCTCAATAATTGTATAAAACTTGCCTCCAGGTGTTCTGTATGGTCAAAGTGCTCCTTCATTCTTCAATCGATGTGATCGAATAAATCAGAAATATTATCAATAGAATTCATCACAGTCTGTAGTTCCTTCTCCAATCCTTTAAGTTTCTGAAAAATGAGGTTTGTTCTATCAGTCAGGGGCTTAACTAAAGGATTGTTTTGTGATGCTTGATCAGAAATAATTACTGTTTCATCATTATTATCCAATGTTGGAAACATATCTGTCGGATCTAGTTGTTTCCAAGGCAATAGCACTTTTTCCCTGGCTTCGTAGGAAACTTGTTATTGACTACATAAGGCAAATATGGTTGATGGGTGTCCAAGTCCATGAATTGACCCATGCACAATTAATCCTAATGCAGACTTCACAATAATAGATCCAACATCAATAGGCAATCCAGATTGAATACAGTAATTTAAGATTGCGCATTCCTTTGAAACTTTATTTATCCTCATAGTGGGTAATAACTTTGATGAAATGAAGAAATGACAATGCTTTGAAATGGGGTTAAGAAGTGACGCAGAAAAACTAACGTACCCGTCTTCTCGTAATTCCCAATCATCAGGTTCGTCGGTCAGATATCTATAGATCTTGTTCATGTTGTGTCTCGTAGGAACAAAATTTGAATAGTGGCAAACAGGGGTATTCTCAAACGATTATAATTCATTTATCCGAGAAGGAGTGAAAGTTACCCATCTGCCTCTTACGTAGACACTTCCATTATGAATCACATGCAGATTAGAGTAGAATTCTTTGACTACTGGAATGATTACAACAGATGTGGTATAGCAGAATACCTCCCAAAGTGGCTGAACAATCATTTCTTCAATTGTTTTTGTTGAATTCTCCGATCCTCTATTTACGAACCCACTTTCCTTAATCAGACGCTTTTTCATCAGAACTTTGTTGAATAATCGTTGAGCCTCAGAACTGACGAATTTTCGTCGGTTGAAAACTCCAGATTTTGTGGTTTCAAGTAGTTTGGAAGCCATAATAATTTGTTTGGAAGGGACTCTAGTCATTTCTAAGGATGAAGATAATGTAAAAATGAAGTTTTAAACATTTTTATAGACTAATACCCTTAGAACCGTCCAAAACCGCAAAGTAACTCACAAAAACCGTTTTTGAACTATCTCACCGTCAGCGGTAACGATCTCGCCGTCTACGGGATAGTTAATTATTTTAAACTGAAATTGGGTGCGCCGATCTCGCTGTCGGCGGGATCGATCTCACTTTCGGCGAGATTAGGTAAATTGCCCAATTTTTCGCTCCTGTTTGAATATTTTCTGATTTCATCATATTGATTCAAATTTATGATGATTCTAATAAGTAAAATGAGTAGATTTCATTCTATATTTTAATTTTTTTAATAATTATAATAAAATAGATCATAATTAACTACTATGGGTTGCCTCCCATAAAGCTCTTTGTTTAACGTCGTCAGCCCGACCTAATTTATTTAGTAATCAGGTTGACTGAGCATTAAAACCTCTTTAAAATTTGGTCTTATTCCTTCAAAATAAGGTTTTAATCTGTGTCCGTTTACTTTAAATCTATGCCCAGTCTTTTTATCTTCAATTTCTATAGTTCTATATGAAAATTTTTGAGTTATAGTGAAAGGTCCTAACCATCGAGATTTCAACTTCCCAGGAAATAATTTCAATCTTGTATTATAAAGCAAAACTTCTTATCCTGGCTCAAAATTCTTCAGGTTAATCTTCCGATCATGCCATAATTTCATTTTTTTCTTTATAAATTCTATCATTATGATAAGATTCATTTCTTAATTCATCTAATTCATTCAATTGCAATAATCTTTTCTCACCATCTTCTTTCAAATTGTAATTAAATTCTTTAATTGCCCAATAAGCTTTATGTTCTAATTCAACTGGTAGGTGGCAAGTCTTTCCATAAATAAGTCTGTAAGGAGTCATTCCATTTGGAGTTTTATAAGCAGTCCTGTATGCCCATAATGCAGTGTCTAGTCTTATAGACCAATCTAATCTATTAGGGTTCACAGTTTTATCTAAAATACGTTTAATCTCTCGATTAGAAACTTCAGCTAATCCACTGGTTTGTGGATGATAAGCAGTTGATATCTTATGAATAATGTCAAATTTTTCTACTAGTTTGTGAATATATTTATTTCTAAAATGAGAGCCTCCATCAGTGATAATCACTCTTGGCATTCCAAATCTAGTAAAAATATTTTTCATTAGAAAATTTGAAACACTCTTAGCGTCACATCTAGGTAAAGCTTGTGCTTCAATCCATTTAGAAACATAATCAACAGCAACTAAGATTATGAGTTTCCAAATGAAGGAACAAATGGTCCCATAAAATCTAATCCCCAAACATCAAAAATTTCAACTTCTAATATAAAATTTAGAGGCATTTCATTTCTTCTAGATATATTACCTACTCGTTGGCATCTATCTCAAGTTTTTATGTATCTATAAACATCTCTAAAAAGAGTAGGCCAATAAAATCCAGATTGTAAAATTTTATAAGCAGATTTATCTGTTTCATAATGTCCTCCAAAATCAGAATCATGACATTTCTGAATGATTTGTTTTGTTTTCTTCTTAAGGCATGTCGGCATATTTTTAGGTTGTGTTTTATTTTGAAGAGGGGTCGCCTAACAGAAATCTGTTGGCGAATTTTTAATTTAATTAAAATAAATAATTCGGAAAGTAGTATTTGATTTTGAAAATAATTTTAAATTTGAAGTTTTTAAGATATGAGATTAAACCGATCTTACGTCCCAAATAGTTTATATAAACGAGCACCGCACCACAAACCGTGTATCTATCCCTAAGGATAGACACTAATCGCTTGACGGTGGGGCTCGATTAAATAAACTAGAAGATTTGTGACACCCATTTGGTCCGCAAACCAATTTTATAAGCCGACAAAATTCCCTCGTTTAATATGAAAACATTAAACGGGGTTTATATTACTCGGGTTCTTCAAAATTCCCTATAAGGGCAAGCCCCTATAGTTAATTACATCTTAAGTGACGGGAATCACCTAAGAAAACTCTCGATAATAATCAATAATTCTGCTCTCAAGAATTTCAAAGTTTAAGTTTTCAAGGGATTGAAGTTTCGAATTTCAATAGGGAATGGATCAAGTTTAGAACATTTTGTTTTGTGAATCCAAAGAAAGAAAAGTAGGAGAAATCACAGATTCGAAGTGAACTTCGGTAATTTCCCGACTATCCTATTGTTTGGCTTGGATTTAAGAAAGTCCTAATATTTATTTAAATGTTTTGATTTTGCCAATTTTAATTAATTAGAACTTATATTTATATGATAGAATCATACAAATAGCCTTGAAGATGTGAGGGTTTATGTCGTACCCAACGACTACCTCGGAATCCTAAGACCGGTTAGGGCTTAATTTGCAATGCAAATGCCTAACGAAGAGCTGAGGATTTATGTTGCACTAGGAAAATTACCTCGAAGTCCTATGGCTTTGTTATTTAACTCTAGGAAAGTTTTGCTGAAGTAGACTCAGGTTTTGCTGATGACGATGGCCGTGCTGCCCACCATGCTCTGAGCTCCTTATTGTTGCAGAGGTTTAGTTTTAGAAATCATAAATCAGGAGATGAGAAAAGTGTTTTGGTTTAGAGAAGTCTTAATTTTCCAAGTGTTTTTTGTATTTTGATTAAAACAAATCTTAAAGTTGATTATAACGACACCGGTTAAGATCCCACAGTTCCATCCTTCCGGCATCATTATTTTTATCGGATTCACTTAGTCCAGATGAATTTGCTAAACTCAACTGAATGAGTTCCACACTTTCATTTAGACCGTGGGAAATCCCGTTAGCAACACGTAGGTTACATCATCCGAGGTATTCCCGATCATCCAACGGGACGTTTTAATTTAGTTGCAATCGTAGTTTTGTGTTCCGTTTGTGATTAAATTTTGAGTTGTTTTATATTTTGAAATGTTATGGCGGTGAATTTTATCTTGCAATGACTTTTAACTTAGTTTTGGTTTCGGTTTTAGGGCTATCCTAAAGGTGTGGGTTTTCATGCAACGGTTGTCTTATCATGCAAGAAAAGTAAAGTGTATTTGCAATAAAGTAAATTGCAATAATGTAAATTGCAAGAAAGTAAATTGCAATAAAATAAAAGCGTACTCGGACGGTCTTCCCGTCATCCCAAGCTACACTTAAAACACAATTAGAATATTTAAGCAAGTTCCTAGGTAAAGCTAAGGGAAGGGTTATGGTTTTCTACCAAATTCCTAATCCTATAGCTAGTCATCTCCTATGACGTCTAGGTTCTTTGTATTTTGGTTTGAGGACGATTTTCTTCATCAAAGAACGATTAAGTCCAATTTGTTCTTATAAATGTCCTATCATATTGAGGAAGTGCTTAAGAGGAATCTTACACATCTTTTCAATATTTCTAGGATTGTTTTAAGTCCAAATGAATTTAATTATACAAATGAATTAATCGTCCAAGAATTTCAAGTTGTATTGTTATCTTGTTCAGTGAACTAGGACATTTGAATATCCTATAAGTGAAGTAACATTTCATTTAATGTCCTATTTAGGAGTTATGATAACTAAAGCTTTCGAGGGTAAATTGGTGTTCAAATGGTTTGTGATTTAGTTTAATTTCCATTAATGAGTTTAAATTTGGAATAGTGTTCAAGTTATTTTAGATTTATTTTGAATTCTTTATGTCTTAGGTGATGTTATATTTAATTTAATTTAATTGAGTTTTAATTTAATTTAATTCAATATAGTTCAATTTAATTTGATTTGATGTTTAATTAATTTGATTTGATTTAATTTTAATTTAATTTGATTTAATTTAATTTAATTTAATCTAATTATTTAATTTAATTTAATTTGATTTAATTTACTTAATTTAATTTAATTTAATTTAATTATTCAATTTAATTTAATTTATTTAATTTAATTTAATTATTTAATTTAATTTAATTATTTAATTTAATTTAATTTGATTTAATTTAATTTAATTTAATTTGATTGTTTAATTTAATTTAATTTATTTAATTTAATTTAATTTAGTTTAATTTAATTGTTTAATTTAATTTAATTTAATTATTTAATTTAATTTAATTTGATTTAATTTAATTTAATTATTTAATTTAATTTAATTTTAATTTAATTTTATTTTTTTTAATTTTAATTGAATTTTTTTTTAAAGAGTTTAATAATTTAATTTTAGTTTAATGATTAAGTCTTTTAATATTTTGAATTTTGAGTTATCATTTTAATTAAGAATTGAATATTAATGAGATGATTAATTTAGGGATTTTTAAATTAAAGAATAAATTTCTTCCTAATAATATCCCTATTTTAATAATTCCAATTTTATTATTCTTCCAAATTTAATCAATTATTTAATTAAGGTTTAATTATTTTAAAATTGTTTAATGGGTTTCTACCCTTTAATTATTTAAATTTCAATCATCCAAATCAGATTAGGATCAAATATTTTACTTATTAATTTTTTTAAACCTAAAGTTTTAATTAAGAATTAAAATTTTAATTACCACTTTACCCTTTAAGCTTAATAATTTCATAACTCACTAAATTGAACTCAAATGAACTTGAAATTTTTATGTGACTTCACTCATATGTCAATAAAGACATGAGAGGAGAAAATGTGATTTTTCTGTATTTATTTTATTTATAT
Organism: Papilionanthe hookeriana x Papilionanthe teres; assembly: GCA_022702705.1. Taxonomy (NCBI): domain Eukaryota; kingdom Viridiplantae; phylum Streptophyta; class Magnoliopsida; order Asparagales; family Orchidaceae; genus Papilionanthe; species Papilionanthe hookeriana x Papilionanthe teres. The sequence goes on along the minus strand of CM040436.1, from coordinate 48,237,871 downwards.
AATTATTTTTGGTAGAAAATAGAGATTTCCAAGGAAAATTTAATAACATGACCAAGGGAAAGTTTCTGTCCTTAAGAAAATTAGGGGACATTTCTAATGACTAGAGGACCACTTGGACCAATTTTGGTGATTTTTTGAATTATATTATTTTTATTATAATTATTTTAAGTTTTGGAGTGTTAATTAATTTAAAAATAAAATAAATGTTGAAAAATGGATTTTATATTTTTCAAAAATCTCTCTGATATCAAGGAAACCAGAGAATCAAATTTTACAATTTTCTGATTTTTTCATGATTTATTATAATTATTTTAGTGAAAATGCTAGAAAACATATTTTTTAATTTTAAAATTACCTTAAAGCTTTAAAATTTAATATCTCACTAAATAGACCTAAGAAAAATGTGGGATTTGTTCCTATGTGATTAAAATTCAAAATGTGACATTTTGGTGAATTTTATTATTTTTGTGATTTTTATTAATTTTTAATTATTAAAATATTAAAATAATATTAAAAATCAACTTTTTTAGAAAATTGAAATTTTAATTTTCTTAAATTCCCCTAATATCAGAGAGGCTCCAAAACCAATTTGGTGAATTTTTAAAAAGTATTTTAAAAGTTATGAATTTTTAAAGTTTAAAATGACTAAGTGGCTTAATCAACCCAATTAGTGAGGCTAACCAAGTCCAATTGACCTCAAATTTTTATGATGGGTTCCTCTGATCCTAAAGGTCAGTGGAGAATTGATTTCAAGTCAATTTGATGTATGGTTAGCTCTAATTAATTAGAGACCTATTTTGGATGTTTAAGCCAATTAGGGTTGTTTTAAATGAACTAATTCAAAACCTATTTTTCCTAGGGTTCTCTGGTCATAAGGAACATCATCAAATTTTCCTAGAATTTATTTCACAACATGCTATTTATTGGAATTAAAATACTCAAAACAGTAACCTGAATTTGAAAAATCAATAACTTTTCATAGGGATGGCCTCTGACTTTGGAAAATTCAGGGAATGTTCCCAAATTCAGAGGCTTCAAAAGCCCTATGGTCTCATGCCTTGGTGAATTGTATGCATGCATGGAGAATTAAAATAATGCAGAGAGTAAATAAATTATAAAAAATAAAATACTTGATCAAATTAAATGATTTCTTTTCCACATTATTCTCCTCTGTTCACTGAGCAAGAGGGTATTTTTATTTTATTTTTCTGATTTTTCTACACAGAGATATGAATTTTTGAAGTTTAGGGAATTAAATAAATGGAAAAATATCCTAATTTTCTATTTATCCACGCGGCGCCGCGTCAACCTCGGCAGCTCCGAACGCACACGCGTCGCGCTCCCATTCGACGCCGCCACCTGAGTCAGCAGCCCGGGCCCCGCGGTTCTCGTACCGTCTCCTGGTCCGACGCCATCTGAGCCGTTCGTCCGCGCGTGTATTGAATGGACGGCATCCGTTCATCGTCCCCGAGCGTCCTCACCCGAGTGCCGTCCACACTAAATCTCTAAGATCTCACTCGATACTCAATGGATTTTTATGTTCTTATGCTCTATGGATTCGTCTTGAAGAGACGAACACATCTATACGGTTAACATGCATTGAAAATAAGGCATTTGAAATGGAGAATCTCTAGAAGCTCGGGATGAAGAATTAGCTCATACCTTTGCTCAGAGAAGTGTGGCTTCAATCTGAGAGTTGTTGCACCTTCTATTGGATCCTAGCAAGCTCCAGAAGAAGTCTCCTGGTCGCAGTGAATTGTCCGGATGTGATTTCGACCAAGCCCGATCACAAAGCTTGGAGGCTGGAGCAACCGGGTGGCTCGGAGATGGGGCTTTTACTTGGTGGACACCTTCCCTTGGTCCGGTGAAGGTGTAGAACCAATCAATTTGGGAATTGGCTCATCGTGGAGAAGTGTCCTGGTTTTGGGTGGAATTTCAACTACGAAATTGAGCTCTGCGGAGGAGAAATGGCAGGGGGATCTCACTGGGAATCAAGTGCTCTGTGTATGGGGAGGAGTCTGGAAAAATTTTGGCAGAGTTTTGGCAAGGTTTGTGCTTAGCTCTTCTCATGGCCGAGAGAGGTGGAGTTTAAATAGGAGAGGGTGGAGGGCCTCCGAGGGGAGTTGAGGCATGGGATCGACCTGCTCTGGTGAGGAGAAGAACGACCATGGTGACCACTAGGCATGGGGCGGCTCGGCAAGTGAGAATTTCGATGTTGGCTCACATGTGAGCTCTCGGCCATGGTGTTTTCCGGCGACACTGGTGGCCGACCGGCCGAGCATTGGTCACCATCTTGGTCAGGGAGGTCGTGGTCGAGGCTTAGTGCAATCAATTAGCATTGGCCATGTGTAAAGGGTTTGATTTAGATGGAATGGGGGCATGGCTAAATTTGAACCTAAATGGGTCAACCCACCCATTTGGGCTAGGTGCACCACCCAAGGCCTTGTTTTGGCTGAGGAAAAAGTGATTTGGCTCAACATAATCAATAGGGTCAAGTCACCATCCAAGCACAATTAGGCATAAGCATGGTTAAGGGGAATCATGGGAGTGGTTAATCACCTTTTGGAATTAAGGAAAGAGTCTCCTCCTTTTGCCCAAAATGGCATGGTGACATGTAAAGAGGCTCTCATGGCTTGCATATGGCTTGTGCATGGCTCCATGGCTCCATTTGGCTTGGGAAAAGGTTGGGTCAATTTCATAAAAATGGGTTTTAAGAATTTTAGATATTTTAGGGTGATTTGGCATGTGGCTTGATTTGGAATTATTTGATTGATGATTTTGGAACTTAGGGACAATTTTGATTAAATGGATGATGAAAGGAAGTGTCATGTGGGCTTTGGATGAATTTGGGCTTTTGAATTTGAAGGGAGTGGGCTTTTAGGAAAGTTTAAGGGAAATGGGCTTTTGATTTTAGGATGGGCATTTGGATAAAAAATTTTGTGAAGAACGTTGTCAAATAAATGTCATAATTGGTTTAGGGATGTTCTATGAAGGGCTTGGAATCAATTTGATGTGATTTGGAGTTGAATTGGTTTGAATTTGGGTTTATTTGGTAAGTGGGCCTATGTAGGTCCAAGTGGGCCAAGTTGGGCTAATGTTGGGCTAGAGTTGAAATTGATGTAAAATCAATGTTGAGAAATGTTTATGGGGGTGTTTCAAAGAGGTTTTGGCTTTGGTTGGGCTTTGGTTGGGCTTTGATTTTGGGGTTTGGGCTCATTTGGGTTAGGTTTGGGTTTAGGTCAAAAATGGGCCTTTTAACCTTGGGTTGAGTTTGAGTGGGGTTTGGGTCTAAATTTTGGGCAAATCATGTTAGTATTTTGTTTGTGGGAATGTTAAGGAAGATTTAGAAAAGATTTGGGGTTAATTGGAATTGAGTTGGGTGAGTTTGGGTTAGGTTTAGGTCATGGGTCCAAATTGGGCTTTAAGGCCAAAAGTGAGATTGGATCCAAATGTCAATCAAATTGGGCTTGGATTTGGTCTAGATTGGTATTGGGGATATTGAATTGAAGTTTAGAATTGAATTGGACCAAAATTGGGGTCAATTGGGTAGGTTTGGTTTGACATTGGGTTCACTTAGGGTTAAAATGGGTCAAATTGGGGGTTTTGACAAAAGTAGGGTAAATTGACAAAATTGGCTCATGGTGTAGTTGTACAAAATGAAATTGAGAATATTTGGGATTTTCTAGAATTTTCTGGGAATTTTCTGAATTTTTGGATTTTTAGGCCAAGAGGGGTATTTTGGGTATTTGTAGGGTATTGGGAGGTATTTTTGGAATTTTTGGTATTTTTGGGTATGGATGATCAGTTTAAGTGATGTGGAAATGTTTGGGAATGATTTTGGAGAATTTTGGATAATTTAGAAATTTTTGAGAAATTTGGGTAATTTTAAGGGTTTTGGGTAGGTTTAGTAGGTGTAGGGTCCCGGGGGTCAAAAATTGAAAATTTGGGAAATTGAAGATTGGGTGAATTTGGGTGGAAAGAAGTCATTTTGGTTGAGCCATGAAGCCATGAAGCCATGAAGCCATGAAGCCATGAAGCCATATCAAGCCCACATGAGCCATGAAGGGACTCACTTGAGGCATTCACTATGTTGTTCCTAACCCTCTTAGCCAAGGGCTTAGGGGTTAAGGATCATCCATGTGGATCACCTACATGAGTCGGGAGGTCAAGTTAGGTATGGGTGTGGTTTTATGAGGTATGTGGAAGTGTGGTGTGTAGGTGTAGTGTATAAGTGTGGTGTGTGTAAGTCAGCCCCTTCACCAGACCAGGCCACCCAGGGCAGTCCTAAGGCCAAAAAGTCCTATAGGAACTCATCCTTTAAACTTCCACATTTGATTTCAACCCTCTAGGTGATTAGGGGTCTACAATCAAGTTTGTGGAGTTTGCGGGGAGTTAAGAAGTGGTTTGAATTTCTAAAAGGTGGGTCCCGATTCTAGTTCTCTAAGATAGGCAAAGGAAAAGCCTAAGGCTAGATCCTAAGTACAAAAGAGAAGAAGAGAAGACCTCATCAAAAATGAGGTCAACAAGGCACTGTCGGCATATTTTTAGGTTGTGTTTTATTTTGAAAAGGGGTCGCCTACAGAAATTGTGCGGCGAATTTTTTTATTTAATTTAAATAAATAATTTGAAAAGTAGTATTTAATTTTTGAAACTAATTTTTAAATTTGAAGATTTTAAGATATGAAATCAAACCGATCTCATATCCCAAATAGTTTATATAAACGAGCACCGTACCACAAACCGTGTATCTATCCCGAAGAATAGGCACACTGCTTGACGATGAGGCTCGATTAAATAAACTAGAAGATCTGTGATATCTGTTTGGTCTGCGAACCAATTTTATAAGCCGACAAATTCCCCTGCTTAATATGAAAGCACTAAACAGGGTTTATATTACCTGGGTTCTTTAAAATTCCCTATAAGGGCAAGCCCCTATAGTTAATTACATCTTAAGTGACGGGAATCACCTAAGAAAACTCTCGATAATAATCAATAATTCCGCTCTCAAGAATTTCAAAGTTTAAGTTTTCAAAAGGATTGAATTTTGGAATTTCAATAGGGAATGGATCAAATTTAGAAGATTTTATTTTGGGATTTCAAAGGAGGAAAGGTAGGAGAAATTACGGATTCGAAGCGAACTTCGGTAATTTCCGACTATCCTATTGTTTGGCTTGAATTTAGGAAAGTCCTAATATTTATTTAATGTTTTGATCTTGCCAATTTTAATTAATTAGGACTTATATTTGTATGGTAAAATCACACAAATAGCCTTGAAGTTATGAGGGTTTATGTCGTACCGAACGACTACCTCGGAATCCTAAGTCCGGTTAGGGCTTAATTTGCAATGTAAATGCCTAACAAAAGGTTGAGGATTTATGTTGCACTAGGCAAACTACCTCGAAATCCTATGGCTTTGTTGTTTAATTCTAGGAAAGTTTTGCTGATGTAGATTCAAGTTTTGCTGACGAGGATGGCCGTGCTGCCCACCATGCTCCAAGCTTCTTGTTGTCGCAGAGGTTTAGTTATAGAAGTCATAAATCAGGAGATGAGAAAAGTGTTTTGGTTTAGAGAAAATCTTAATTTCCAAGTGTTTTTGTGTTTTAATTAAAACAAATCTTAAAGTTAATTATAACGACACCGGTTAAGATCCCACGGTTCCATCCTTCCGGCATCATCATTTTTATCGGATTCACTTAGTCCAGATGAATTTGCTAAACTCAACTGAATGAGTTCCACACTTTCATTTAGACCGTGGGAAATCCCGTTAGCAACACGTAAGTTACATCATCCGAGGTATTCCCGATCATCTAACGAACGTTTTAATTTAGTTGTAATTGTAGTTTTGTGTTCGTTTGTGATTAAATTTTGAGTTGTTTTATATTTTGAAATGTTGTGTCGGTGAATTTTATCTTGCAATGACTTTTAATTTAGTTCTGGTTTCGGTTTTAGGGACTATCCTAAAGGTGTGGGTTTTCATGCAACGGTTGTTTATCATGCAAGAAAAAGTAAGTGCGATGCGATTGAAGAAATTGCAATAATGTAAGCTGCGATAAAATAAAAGCGTACCCGGAGGGTCTTCCCGTTATCCCAAGCTGCACTTAAAACACGATTAGAATATTTAAGCAAGTTCCTAGGTAAGGCTAAGGGAAGGGTTATGGTTTTCTACCAAATTCCTAATCCTATAGCTAGTCATTTCCTATGACGTTTAGGTTCTTGTGTTTTGGTTTGAGGACGATTTTCTTCATCAAAGAATAATTAAGTTCAATTGTCCTTATGAACATCCTGTCATATCGAGGAAGTGCTTAAGACAAACCTTAAACATCTTTTCGATATTTCTAGGATTGTTTTAAGTCCAAATGAATTTAATTATACAAACGAATCAATCGTCCGAGAATTCAAGTTTTGTTGTTATCTTACTCAGTGAACTAGGACATTTGAATATCCTATAAGTGGAGTAACATTTCATTTAATGTTCTTTTTAGGAGTTATGATAACCAAATTTTTCGAGGGCAAATTGGTGTTCAAATGGTTTGTGATTTAGTTTAACTTCAGTTAAAGGGTTTAAATTTGGAATAGTGTTCAAGTTGCTTTATGTTTAATTTCTTTATGTCTTAGGTAATGTTATTTAATTCAATTTCATTTAACTTTAATTTAATTTAATTTAATTTAATTTAATTCAATTTAGTTTGATTTGATGTTAAATTAATTTAGTTTAATTTGATTTAATTTCTTTTAATTTAATTTTAATTTGATTTAATTTTAATTTAATTTAATTTAATTTAATTTAATTTAATTCAATATTTTTTAATTTAATTTAGTTTAATTTAATTTAATTTGTTTTAATTTAATTTAGTTTAATTTAATTTAACTTAATTTATTTATTTAATTTGATTTAATTTAAGTTAATTTTTTAATTTTATTTATTTAATTTAATTTAATTTAATTTATTTGTTTGATTTAATTTAATTTAATTTTTAATTTTATTTTATTTTTAATTTTAATTTAATTGAAAATTTAAAAAGAGTTTAATAATTTAACTTTTTAATTTAATTTAATGATTAAGTCCTTTAACATTTTAAAACTTAAATTTGAATTATCATTTTTAATTAGGAATTAAATATTATTGAAATGATTAATTTAGGGATTTTTAAATTAAAGAATAAATCTCTTCCTAATAATATCTCTATTTTAATAATTCCAATTTTATTATTCTTCCAAATTTAATCAATTATTTAATTAAGGTTTATTTCAATTATTTTAAATTGTTTAATTGGTTTCTACCCTTTAATTATTTAAATTTCAATCATCCAAATCAGATTAAGATCAAATATTTTACTTGTTAATTTTATTAAACCTAAAGTTTTAATTAAGGGTTAAAATTTTTAATTACCATTTTGCCCTTCAAGCTTAATAATTCCATAACTCACTAAATTGAGCTCAAATGAATTTGAAATTTTTATGTGACTTCACTCATATGTCAATAAAGACATGAGAGGAGAAAATGTGATTTTTCTGTATTTAATTTATTTATATAATTATTTTTAGTGAAAAATAGGAATTTCCAAGGAAAATTTAATAATATGACCAAGGGAAAGTTTCTGTCATTAAGAAAATTATGGGACATTCCTAATGACCAGAGGACCACTTGGACCAATTTTGGTTATTTTTTGAATTATATTATTTTTATTATAATTATTTTAAGTTTTGGAGTATTAATTAATTTAAAAATAAAATAAAGGTTGAAAAATGAAATTTATATTTTTCAAAACTCTCTCTCATATCAAGGAAATCAGAGAATCAATTTTTGCAATTTTCTAATTTTTCTATGATTTATTATAATTATTTTAGTGAAAATGCTAAAAAATGTATCTTTTAATTTTTTAAATTACCTTAGGGCTTTAAAATTTAATATCTCATTAAATAGACTTAAGAAAAAATATGGGGTTTGTTCCTAAATGATTAAAATTCAAAATGTGACATTTTGGTGAATTTTATTATTTTGTGATTTTTATTATTTTTTAATTATTGAAAATATTAAAGTAATATTAAAAATCAACTTTTTTAGAAAATTGAAATTTTAATTTTCTTAAATTCTCCTAATATCAGAGAGGCTCCAAAACCAATTTGGTGAATTTTTGAAAAGTATTTTGAAAGTTATGAATTTTTAAAGTTTAAAATGACTAAATGGCTTAATCAACCCATTTAGTAGGGCTAACCAAGTCCAATTGACTTCAAATTTTTATGGTGGGTTCCTCTGATCCTAAAGGTCAGTAGAGAATTTATTTCAAGTCAATTTGATGTATGGTTAACTCTAATTAATTAGGGACCTATTTCGGGTGTTTAAGCTAATTAGGGTTATTTTAAATGAGTTAACTTAAAACCTATTTTTCCTAGGGTCCTCTGGTCATAAGAGTCATCACCAAATTTTCCTAGAATTTATTTCACAACATGCTAATTATTGAAATTAAAATACTCAAAACAGTAACATGAATTTGAAAAATCAATAACTTCTCATATGGATGGCCTCTGACTTTGGAAAATTCAGGGAATGTTCCCAAATTCAGAGGCTTCAAAAGCCCTATGGTCTCATGCCATGGTGAATTTCCTATATGCATGGAGAATTAAAATAATGCGAGACAGTAAATAAATTATTAAAAATAAAATACTTGATGAAATTAAATGATTTCTTTTCCACATTATTCTCCTACGTTCACCGAGCGAGAGGGTATTTTTATTTTATTTTTCGATTTTTCTACACAAAGTTATGAATTTTCCAAGTTCAGGGAATTAAATAAATAGGAAAATCCCTAATTTTCTATTTATCCGAGTCGGCGCCGCGTCATCCTCGACATCTCCGAACGGCCACGCAGCGCGCTCCCATTCGACGCCTCCGCTTGAGTCAGCAACCCGGGTCCCGCCTTCCGTGTATCATCTGTCGATCTGACCTAATCTGAGCCGTCCGTCCGCGCGTGTATTGAATGAACGGCATCCGTTCATCATCCCCAAGCCTCCTAGCCCGAGAACCGTCCATCTTCTAGGCCTAAGATCTCACTCGATACTCGACCAAATTTAACGTTCTTTTGCTCAATGGATTCGTCTCGAGAAGATGAACACATCCATATGGTTTATGTGGCATGAAATTGACTTAATGAAAATGGAGAATGTTCAGAAGCTCGGGAAGAAGTGTGAGGCCATACCTTTGCTCAGAGAAGTGTGGCTTCGATCTGAGGGTTGTTTCACCTTCGATTGGATCCCGGCGAAGCTCCGGATGAAGTCTCCTAGTCCGGTGAATTGCCTAGGTAGGATTTCGACCACGGCTCGATCACAAAGCTTGGAGGCTGGAGCAACTGGGTGGCCTGGAGATGGGGCTTTTGCTGGTGGACACCTTCTCTTGGTCTGGTGAAGGTGTAGGACCAATCAATTTGAGGATTGATCCACTGTGGAGAAGTGTCCTAGTTTTGGGTGGAATTTCAGTTGAGAAATTGGATTTTGTCAGTGGGGATTAGGGCAAATTGACACTGGGGATCAACTGCTCTAAGGGTGGAGAAGGGTTTGGAACAATTTTGGCGAGTTTCGGCAAGGTTTGTGCAACTCTCTTCTCATGGCCGTGAGGGGGTGGTGTTTAAATAGGAGAGGGTGGAGGGCCTCCCGGGGAGAGTTAGGGCTTGAGATTAGTACGCTCTGGGCATGGGAAGAACGACCATGGTGGCCATTGGGCATGGGGCGGCTCAGCGAGGGAGAATTCCAAAGTTGGCTCACATGTGAGCTCTCGGCCATGGTGTTTTCCGGCGACACGGTGGCTGGCCGGCCAGGCATTGGTCACCATCTTGTTCAGGTGGGTCAGGGCTGGGGTTTAGTGTAGGCAATTGGCAAATGCCATGTGTAAAAGGCTTGGATTAGAATGAAATGGGAGAGGGCTCATTTTGGCTCAAATTGGTCAACCCCTCCATTTGGGCTAGGTGCACCACCCAAGGCCTGGTTTAGGCTGAATAGAAAGTGATTTAGGTCGGCTTAATCAGTGGGGAATGGTCACCATCCAAGTACAATTAAGCTTAAGCAAGGTTTAGTGGAATCATGGGAGTGGTTAATCACCTTTAGGAATTAAGGAAAGGGTCTCCTCCTTTTGCCCAAAATGGCATGGTGACATGTAAAGAGGCTCTCATGGCTTCCATGTGGCTCATGCATGGCTTCATGGCTCACCTTTGGCTTGGGAAAAGTCAAGTCAATTTCATGGAAATGGATTTAAGAAAAATTTTGGTATTTAGGGGTGATTTGGCATGAGGCTTGATTTGGAATTATTTGATGATGGGATTATAACTTAGAGAATGGCTTTGATTAAATGGATGGCAAATGGAAATGTCATGTGGGTTTTAGGGCCACTTTTGGGCTTTTGTATTTGGTGGAAATGGGCTTTTAAAATGATTTAGTGAAGTGGGCTTTTGGATTTTAAAATGGATTTTAGGATGGAATTTTGGCAAAGGCTTGGGCCAAATAATTGTTGGGTTTAGCTCATAGATGTGTCATGAGTGACTTGAAGCAAATTGGGAGTGATTTGGGTTTGAATTGGGTTGAATTTGGGCTTCTTTGGTGAATGGGCCAATATAGGTCAAAGTGGGCTAACTTGGGCCAATGTTGGGCTAGGGTTGAAATTGATGTAAAATTAATGTTGGGAAATGTCTATGGAAGTGTTTCAAAGAGGTTTTGACTTTGGTTGGGCTTTGATTTTGGGGTTTGGGCTCATTTGGGTTAGGTTTGGGTTTAGGTCAAAATTGGGCCTTTTGGTTTTGGGTTGAATTTAAGTGGGGTTTGGGTCCAAATTTTGGGCAAATCATGTTAGGGTTTTGTTTGTAGGAATGTTTAGGAAGATTTAGAAAAGATTTGGGGTTAATTGGAGTTGAATTGGGTGATTTTGGGTTAGGTTTGGGTCATGGGTCCAAATTAGTCTTTTAAGGCCAAAGGTGAAATTGGATCCAAATGCCAATCAAATTGGACTTGGATTTGGTCTAGATTGGTGTTTGGAATGTTGAATTGAAGTTTAGAATTGAATTGGACCAGAATTTGGGTCAATTGGGTAAGTTTGGTTTGACATTGGGTTCACTTAGGGTTAAAATGGGTCAAATTAGGGGTTTTGACAAAAGTGGGTTAAATTGACAAAATTGGCCCATGATGTAGTTGAACAAAATGAAATTGGGAATATTTTGGATTTTCTGGAATTTTCTGGGAATTTTCTGAATTTTTGGATTTTTGGGTCAAGAGGGGTATTTTGGGTATTTGGAGGGTATTGGGAGGTATTTTTGGAATTTTTGGTATTTTTGGCTATGGATGGTCAATTTGAGTGGAGAGAAATGTTTAGGAATTATTTTGGAGAATTTTGGGTGATTTGGAAATTTTTGAGAAATTTGGGTAGTTTCAAGGGTTTTGGGTAGGCTAAGCGGGTGTAGGGTCCTAGGGGTCAAAAAATTGAAAATTTGGGAAACTGAAGATTGGGTGAATGTAAGTGGAATGAAATCATCTTGGTTGAGCCATGAAGCCATATCAAGCCCACATGAGCCATGAAGGGACTCATTTGAGGCATCCACTATGTTGTTCCTAACCCTTAGCGCGAGGGTTTAGGGGTTAAGGATCATCCATGTGAATCACCTACATGAGTCGGGAGGTCGAGTTATGTATAGGTGTGTGAAAGTGTAGTGTATGAGTGTAGTGTGCGTGTAAGTCGGCCCTTCATCGGACCGAGGCCACCCGGGGCGGTCCTAAGGCCAAAGAGTCCCATGGGAACTCATCCTTTAAACTTCCGCATTTGATTTCGACCCTCCAGGTGATTAGGGGTCTACAGTCGAGTTTGTGGAATTTGTAGGGAGTTAAGAAGTGGTTTGAATTTCTAAGTGGTGGGTCCCGATTCTAGTCCTCTAGGATAGTCGAAGGAAAAGCCTAAGGCTAGATCCTGAAGTACTAAAAAGAAGAAGAGAAGACATCATCAAAAATGAGGTCGACAAATGGACCCTCGATAGGTGTGGTGAGTCGACTAAGCACACGCGCGTATTGGCGTTGACCGAAGAGATCAACAAAACCAACACAGATGTCCAAGTGACAATCTTAGGACGAAGTAGAAGAGTTTCCGCTGGGGAGTGTCAAGTATATCTTCGAGACTGGAGATTCCTGAAATCTCGCTGGGGAAAGGAAAAGGAGGTGAATCCCAAATCACATGATCCGGGGGAATTTCAATTTAGATTTTATTTTGTTTCAATTTAAGTTTTGATGTGTGAGCTTAGATTTTAGTTTGGAGTTTCAATTTAGATTGAAGTTTTATTAAGATTAATTCGAAGGGATTCGAACTTGAAATGAGAATTGGAATTTTGTGGTTTTAGATGTAACATCTTCAACCTCAAAAGAAAATTGAATTGATTGGATTGAATCATTACAATGAGGAGAGATCTCAGAGCAATGCGGTATTGGATGTAATATCCTTAACCTTAAGAGTTTGATTTTGATGTATTTCATTGTAATAGGGAAATAACCTAAAGCAATGCAGTATCGGATGTAAAATCCTCAACCCCAAGAAATTTAAATTTGATGTATTTCATTGCGATAGGAAAATGATCCTAAAGCAATGCAGTCTCGGATGTAAAATCCTCAACCTCAAAAGTTTGAATTTTGATGTATTTCATTGCGATAGGGAGAGAACCTAAAGCAATGCAGTCTCGGATGTAAGATCCTCAACTCCAAAAGTTTGATTTTGATGTATTTCATTGAAATAGGGGAAAGAATCCTAAAGCAATGCAGTTTCGGATGTAAAATCCTCAACCCCAAAAGTTTAAATTTGATGTATTTCATTGTGATAGGGAAAGAATCCTAAAGCAATGCAGTCTCGGATGTAAAATCCTCAACCCAGAAGTTTAAATTTGATGTATTTCATTGCAATAGGGGAAAGAATCCTAAAGCAATGCGATCTCGGATGTAAAATCCTCGACCCAAAAGTTTGAATTTGATGTATTTCATTGCGATAGGGAAAGAATCCTAAAGCAATGCGGTCTCGGATGTAAAATCCTCAACCCAAAAGTTTGAATTTGATGTATTTCATTGTAATAGGGAAAGAATCCTAAAGCGATGCGGTTTCGGATGTAAAATCCTCGGCCCCAAAAGTTTAAATTTGATGTATTTCATTGCGATAGGGAAAGAATCCTAAAGCAATGCAATTTCGGATGTAAAATCCTCGACCCCAAAAGTTTAAATTTGATGTATTTCATTGTGATAGGAAAGAATCCTAAAGCGATACGGTTTCGGATGTAAAATCCTCAACCCCAAAAGTTTAAATTTGATGTATTTCATTGTGATAGGGAAAGAATCCTAAAGCAATGCAGTTTCGGATGTAAAATCCTCAACCCCAAAAGTTTAAATTTGATGTATTTCATTGCGATAGGGAAAGAATCCCAAAGCAATACAGTCTCGGATGTAAAATCCTCAACTCAAAAGTTTGAATTTGATGTATTTCATTGCCATAGGGAAAGAATCCTAAAGCAATGCAGTCTCGGATGTAAAATCCTCAACCCAAAAGTTTAAATTTGATGTATTTCATTGCGATAGGGAAAGAATCCTAAAGCAATGCAGTTTCGGATGTAAAATCCTCAACCCCAAAAGTTTAAATTTGATGTATTTCATTGCAATAGGGGAAAGAATCCTAAAGCAATGCAGTTTCAGATGTAAAAATCCTCAACTCCAAGAATTTGAATTTGATGTAGTCATTGACTTTACAAAGATCTGTAGTGTTGATTTGAAAGGTGTGGAATTTTGGTGTTTCGAGAATTTCATGAAACTTGTAAAAGACTTTCATGAAGGAAATAGATTAGGAGGGAATATGTAGATGCTACACACCCCGTTCAAAAGAGTTAATCGAAAGTTGCTGGTTTAGATTGGGTATAATTCCTCGCCATCAGATTCGATCCGTGTCAATGGAATCGACCGCTTCCATCCCAGACCAGGGAGAGAGTAGAACGGATTGGATTTCAGATTTGGGAGATTGAATTTGAGATTTGATTGAGATTTGGAATCTGGAAAGATTGAATTTGAATTTGATTTAGATTTGATTCAAAATCTGGAAGATCAAATTTGAAATTTGATTTAAAATTTGTTCTCATTTTTTTTGTTCTTTAACGATTCAAATTTATTTTATCGTTTATTTAGTGTCCATGTGAATTTGGTGTTCGTCATTTTTAGATTTTTAAGGAAAGTTTTCTTTTATTCTTTTTATTCTTTTTTTTATTTCTTTTCTGTTCTTTGTTCGAAGTTCATTTAACTTTAATGGCATTTCCCAGTCAATTTGCACAAAAGAGGTGAAGGCCAAAAATGTGACATGGTCACTTTCATTCCAATCATGTCGAAGATACATCATACAACTTAATCTGGAATACATCTCATACAATCCATGTATGATCTTCGTCGATCCATCCAAAGAAGCATCTGTCAAAAATCCATGTCTGAATAGTGGGGTACATGGTCAATAACATCGCCTTCCAAGCCATCCTTGGCAAGGATGCCGTATGGATGTACATTGGAGGTGTGATATTTTCCATGTAGCTCACGGCTCGTAAGGCGGAGGCTCTCTAGCTACGGGTCCGGCTGGAAATGGTAAGGTGTCTTCCCGTCGTCCATCCTCCCGAAAGTAACCGAGATCCGCTTCACTCGGTACTCCTGGTATGCAATGCTTAGTGATATCCGCTCCGTTGCCCTTCGGTATCATGACGGAACCTACCGGTAATGGTATCTTCACCGGCCCTCGAAACTCACCGGGCCTCGTTATCCGGAGGTCGGATCCGAACATGATGTTACACTCGTTCGGGAAAGAGACTGTGCGAAGGTCCGACAAAGTCGTGGTGATCTATGTGTGGGGGTATACGATCACCCTGCTTGTAGATGTTAATAATGCGACTATTGGGTATGCAATCTGGCCGGTACCCTCCATGTTATCAATCTCTTTACCATTCTCTTGATGACTAATGGCATTGGATCCACTTGCCCATGACGGAGTATTCCTGGTGGGTTTCCTTCCTGTCCTCCGCAAAGTTGTAACAGCATCCACATTGTATTGTAATTCTTCCTTTCCCTGGCATCCATCTTCGGGGTTCTGAGTAGGTGTTTTCCCTTAGGCGGCCCGCTCGGCCCATTCTTTTCAAATCCCGGATGCAATCCACGATTTGCTGTTGTTCATACTCTGAGAATACGTCTGTATGTAGCTCGAGGCCCTCTAGTATATTGATCCTTCTGCCTCTGATTCTCTCGAAGTATTCGAAGGTTTTCTTTTCAACATTCTGCATTCTTTCCAGTTCGTACTCTGGAATAATTTGCAAATGGCGAGGCCACAGTGACGTATTGTGGGATATACGGCTCGATCCCTTCACGTTCTCCCGCATACCTCGGCTCCTCGGGGATGATGTCCGTCGGGACATCCCCGGGTTGCTTCGCAACAAGGTCAAGCATTACGGTGGTTCTATCCGGTGGCGTGGTAGCCTCCTTTCTTCGATCTTTGTGAGATTTCCCTGGTCCTTTCTGTTATCCTAGGAGCTGGCCTCCTTTCTTCCGGTACCTGGTGAATTGGCGTCCTTGAAGTGTATGTGCTGGCAGTAGCGACTGCCTCGTCGCGCTGGTCCGCAGCTAGTTTAGTTAACATCTTGCGGATACAGCGATTTTTATTTCTTCATTGCGTTGCTGTGAGAGTAGCTCTTCGAACTTCTTGAATCTCTGTGGGCGCGGCGCTGACAAGCCTGCCCTCCGCCGTAGCGACTACGGACTTCATTTTCTTATCTTCTTCGGTGTTTGCCTTTCTTTTCTTGCTGCTGGATTGGTGGCTTGGGCCACCCACTTTCATCACTGTCTGCTCGGGCATTTCTTCTAGGTCAACTGGGACCCAGTCACTTTCCTCGCAATGTAGGCCTGCTGGTGCGAAGTCCGAGTCAATCTCGATTATCGCTCCATCTTTCACCCTCTTTTCATCGAGTGCAAGGCTTACGCCATTTCTAAAGTTCAGGACCAACCGCCCGTTTGACATTTCCCTGCGAAAAGACAAGGAAAAGGATCAGGGGCTGTACTAAGTACAAGAACATTAAGAAAATGTTTATTAAAGACATTTTTTTCTATTTTTATATTTTTAAATTTAACAGGAATGAAGTGGGATAAGATCAGGAAAAAGATCTTGATTTGGAAAAGGAAACAAGGAAAACATTATTATCATGATTTTATTTATTTTAGCACATTTTATTATTTTTGGGTTCGGACCCAGTCATAAGTAATTACTTCGCCGCGTTTCTTAGGATAAAGAATTCATTCCTTCGAAACATCAGGTAGCGTAATACTTTTTCAAGTATCATCCATTGATCGGAAGCATATGTCGTTCTCCCTGGCAATTCACTAGCTGGTAGGAACCTCCTGAGTATACTGCTTCAACCATAAACGGCCCTTCCCAAGTGGGTTCAAATTTTCCTCCTATCTTGCGGTGTGCAAGAATAGGTCTCTTGAGAATGAGAACTAAGTCACCAACTTTGAAGGTTCTTGGGCGGACCAGTTTGTCATGGGCTTGAACCATCTTAGCTTAGTATAGTTCTAAATTCTGCTGCGCTGCAAGTCTTTTCCCTTCCAGGCTTTCTAATTCCTCTAGTCGTAATTTGGCGTTCTCTTCTATCGTGATTTTGTTTGTAACCGCAATTCTGAGTGAAGGAAGCTGAACCTCTAAAGGTAACACTGCCTCGGACCCATACACCAGAGCGTAAGGTGTAGCCTGAGTAGGAGTTCTGAAGGTTGTCCGGTAGGCCCATAAGGCTTCTAACAACTTCTCGTGCCAATTTCTCTTATTATCGTCCAAAGTTTTCTTTAAGATTTGAACGAGAGTTTTATTAAAAGCCTCAGCAAGGCCGTTTGCTCTTGGGTAGTAAATTATTGAATATCGCCAGTCGATTCCGTGTCTCCTGACAAAATTGTTGATTTGTGTGCTTCTGAATGCTGACCCATTATCTGAGATAATCCTGCGCGGCACTCCGAAACGGTAGACAACTTGGTTCTTAAAAAGCTGCCAGCACGTGGTGTGCTTTCACTTCTACGAGTGGAACCGTCTCTGCCCACTTGGAAAAGTAATCCGTAGCCGCAAGAATGAAGCGATGTCCTTTTGAAGATGGTGGTTCTATCGGACCCACTATATCCGTACCCCAACATTCAAATGGCCACGACGCAATTGTCGGATGTAGCACATTTGGAGGTTGGTGTAGAACCACTCGTGCACTTGGCATTGATGACGGCTCTTGGCGATTTTCATGCGGTCGGTCATCATCGAGGGCCGGTAGTACCCTAATATTTTAATTTTCATTTTCATCTTCGGACCGACTGGTGAGCGCCACGGAGTCCGAATGCACCTCTTTAACGATTTCACGGGCCTCGGACCCACTTAGGCACCTTAGCCACATTTGATCAAAAGACCTTCCGTATAATGTGTTGTTTATTAAGGCGTAGCACGGAGTTCTTTTCTTGATCCGATGGGCTAGCAACCTATCGTCCGGTAGCTTTCTGTTTGCGAGTAATCATTAATGGTCGTCGCCAATCTTCCGTGTTTTCACGTCACTATTGCAACCGATTCTTCTTCTTTTTCGATTTGAGTATTGTGTCTATGTCGAGTCGTGATAGGACCCGACGTCCGTGAACCGACACTTCCACTGACTCATCTTGCAAACAGGCAAATTCTTTTGTGAGGCGAGCTAACACATCTGCTAAAGTATTTT